>JBBMFX010324811.1:0-18814 GCA_037832545.1 Rhabdalestes septentrionalis
ATAACCATTTATTAAAAATGTTACAAAAAACCACATGCTTTCAAAGGGTGTCCTAATTTTTTCACATGACTGTACATGGCGAAGTCGGAAAACTTAACTTCAACAACTCCTCTGTTAGGCTTTGGTCTGCTGTCTGACTTGCCTTACTGCATAAAAAAAACCAATGGAAAACATTGACACCATTTCATGGTGCTCCTCCTTTAAACAAGAGTCCAAATTTAATAACAAAACTTAAAGGCAATTCTGCCACTTGGGATTTTCCCTAAATGAAATACCACTATAAGCCAGTGTTAACAGCAAGCAGGTCTTTCAATTTCATAAGACTAAGTAACAAAATATATGGTTTCACCCTTCAAAAAACTTACAATATATTTAAAATTTACAATATATTTAAAAACAACACATATACACATTCAACAGCAGGTTCCTGTCCTTCACAATTTATAGTAATTAATGCATGTATTACGGCTGTGTGTGTTTTCATACTATTTGACGTGGGAGAGTGAAGTTTGGGACTTTTGATGTAATATGTGAATCAAATCAGAAAAGCCTCCAACTGTATGTGGCATCAGAATTAAACAATGTAACGTCATAATTCAATAACAAATAGTGAACACAAGGGGGATCAACAAAACATTGTGACATTAATACTGCCAAAAGCTTTGCATAGTGACACTCCTTCATTCCTACCACATCTCTCATCCTCCAGTTAAGTGATCGTTGAAAAGCCAAAAAATCACAACAACACAAACAGTGTTGAGGTGACTGTTTTTTTTTGTTGTTGCAATTGTAGCTCCCAGATATTGGAACGGATTCCCTTTTTGATATTTGATAAAACTCAGTAAATATCCACATATCTTTGGGGCACTTATGCTTAACAAGACTTAGCATTTGTCTTTTCCTGCATACATTATTGCAGTTACCTATGTTTTTAAGAGATGCAGATATTCAGGTTACAGACTGCTAAGATACAAGAAATATTATTATATCTATTGCATTTCATTTAACCATATTTTACTTTAGTAACTCAATGTTCTATTAACATGAGAAAAATAGGGAAGCAGCTGTATCTGTATCCATTTATCAATTTATCTTCATCGAAAGGTTTAATTCCATTTTTATTCTATTTTTGTTCTATTTCCGTGCTATTATGAAGAAATTTATAGAGCTATATATTTATGTAAGCTCTACAAACAATTATTAAAACATTATTATTCATCATAAATGATTGGAACGTGAACAATTGGAAAAACATACATGGTATTTATCTAATCTCTCTCTTTCTGTCTCTCTCCATCTCTCTCGCTCTCTTGCTCTCTCTCACTCTCGTTCCTCAAAAGTGACTACACAACTCCAAGGAAATTCACAACATTCTGTTAGTGATTTATTTTAGATAGCCCCATCATGTGCTCCAACTGGTTTAGCCTTAAAAAATAGAATACCACACTGCCTCACTGTCATTCACACAATGTCTGAATGGGCAGTGAATCCATAGAAGTAGGATGTAAAGCGCTGGACTGTGAGGAGCCATGGAGCTGTAATGGAATTAAACGATGCGTCTTAGTAATATTTACTCTTGTAGCTTTGTTAACAAATACCAGTGAAGATGGACCTTGACTTTCTCTCAGAAGAACTGTACACTGATCTAAGTAAAGGTAACATGGCTGCTATTTTCTTGATTCCACTCTGTTCAGAGTAGAGAAACGAATCAACCTGTATTTCATAATAATAGGAAAGGGTGTTTTTTTCAAATGTAAAGTTTGTAATGTCAAAGTAATAATGCTCTGCATGTTCTCATTCGCAATTCATGTATTTTAAAAGATTTAAACAGTTAGTTTTGACAGTTTAATTTGACCAAAACAAGATTTGACCAAAAAGAGAGTTCTGTAGGCATTCAGCATGATGACAAAACCTTGACACTTCCTTTAATTTCTTCTCATTGAACATGGCAGAACAGGATCATTGGTATATTTATGAGTATATCTTAGATATACATGATGAATTTAATCATTTTCGTTACACATATTTTATAACACATCTGGGAGGGTTAACTCTCTTATTGCTCAATAATTATGCATGAAATTCGTTTTTTTGTATGGAGAGCATAGTGCTACTGCCCCAGTGAATTAGTGCCATGAACTTTTGTTGTAAAAAATACAACTTCAATGAATCAGCCTCCCCATCAGTGCATTTACTGCTAGAGGTGTCTCAGCTGATCAGGGGAGGAGCAATTAACAAGATGGGTGAACAATTGATCTGCCTCCTGGTTGTCACAGTGCCAAAGACAGCTAGATTAGTTATCAGAAATAAAAACCCAGGCTAATCTTTCAGTCTGTCAACCTCTCTCAGGCACACAAATAGCAGAGCTTTCTCCCACATCAGGAACAAGCTGCTCATAAAACCTTGATGTGTTCCATTGTTGCTTTTGACCCAAAGACAAGAGTTCAGTCCAGACAAGGCAAAGAATTTGCACACACACTTTCAAGGTCTCCTTCAAGCACTGAGAAGCTTATTGGCAGAGATTTTTTTTTTGTCATCCTGTGTGACTGCCTATAAGTACTTATAATGTCAGACACATTAAATCCAGACTTTGCGGTTTCATAACATATTATAATATCTGCGCATAAGAGCAATGCAAACACAAGTCAGACACTGGCATAAAATGTAGCTTCATAAAGAATTACATTTCATTTTGTACTAATGTATAATATTACGAAATATTACTTAATGTTGATCTCATTACCACATCGCCAGGTGCCCTTGTATTGCATGGACTTTTACTCTCATTGCATTAATACTTTTCACGCAGCAATGTCAGTGTTACACTGTTATTTGCTACACAATGTTCTTTTTAATATGTTGTGCTAATGTTTATTGTCCATTGTTACATTTTCTATCATCTTATTGTCTGTAATTATTTCCATGCATTGAACATGCTAATCACGAAAGAATATCCCTCTGTGTAAATTAAGTTATGTATATTATTGCAACATTAATGTTGAGTGAACACAAGTGAAATCCTACTACTGCTTTATGAAGCTTTTCACTGTAACTATTACAATCTTATCCTTTCATCTAACTCAAGCCTATGCCAAGTATTATGAGGCAATATTTGTGCCATATAACTCCCTGTAAATGTATTTACAGTGCATTACAAATACTAAAATAGAAGTTGGTTTGCCATGTTATGTACACATCAAATACATGCCATAGTTAAAAAGCCTCCCCAGCTATTACACAAAATAAATTATTCTATATACTTTATACTATGATCTGTATACTGTATAATATGCAATAATAATAATATAGCACAAAACAGATAAAAGATTCAGGAAAGAAAATTGAGTTAAAAATGTGGACGGAATTAAAAATTGGCATATTTTTCATTATTTTAATTTGTAGATTTAAATTCCGCCCTAACCAAATTTGACCAAATTTTGTGACATCGACCGTGTAAAGGACTTTTGTGCAAAAGGTCAAATTTATTTTAGTCATCTTACTTCCACTGAAGTGTTTACTGAGGTGAATTTGATTTACTTGTCTGATTTTTGCACAAACGAGTGGCCATCTTTAGTGCACACGGTCCTTAAAGCAAAGTCTAAGAAAATTCTGTAATATAAGTTAATGTTTTAAAGATTCTACTTTTCACTTAGATAATTAGGATGATATTAGTAATATAAAAGCTTGTGTTATCCCAGTGCAAATTCAAATTACATTTTTGGGAAACACTGCCTGTTCTAATTTAATTTAAACAAATTAAGTGACATTTCTATACTTTTGTGTCATTCTGAATTGTCAAAAGTCCCAGATTGGAACTGTTTCATGATTCGGTATATCTTATTTATAGAAACTGGAGAGCAGCATCTCCAGGGACCAGCTGGATATTTGGAGAGTAACAGTTCCATGATGGAACCGCTGACTCAAGGTGTGTATCTTTACATCAGCACTTAACATGATGAAAACAGGTATTACTGACAGCACTGTATTTCTGCAGAATTTCTAAATGTATAACCATTGTGTTGATGTTTGCCGTGGTTAAGAGAGCCTTTAAGAGAAACAGATCAGCAGACACACACCCCGGTGCAGGGGACTGGAGAATGATGTCCTGTCTAATGTTTTGTTCTACAATTGCAGGCAGACTATTGGTAAAGTGTAAAATGGTTATAAGGTCTTCGAGGTCAATTAACTCATGCTGAAACAATGAGAAATTTAGTAATTTAACTAAATTTAACACAACCATATCATACTTATTTGCATACATAGTTTCGCAAAGCTTGTATGGACAAAAAGCCACTAAAGCACATTCACATATATATTTGACCTTTAAAAGTACCATCAATGACTTCCTGTACCACTAAGGTATAATTATTTGGTGCTATAGAGACCAGTTTCTGACATCTGTCAATACAGGCGAGATCAGAATATGAAATTAAATAAGACAAATAGGTGTTGATGTACATACCTGGGCAATCAAACACAAATAAATGTATAAATATAACAGAAAAGTTATAGAACCCCATACAGAGTGTTTAACGCCAAAGGGTAAAGATCGGTTGGAAAATTGTATTAAATGTAAACCATATAAATGTGGGTCTTAAAAGAAGCAATAATTATATGTGAGACAAAATGTTGGATATGAATTGGGTGTTTCAGCAATTTGTCCACAGATTTTTAGACCACGAGCAGTAACTCAAACAGTGGAGGAGAAACCATTGATCCAATGTGAGCAACTTTACACCAAAACTGCAATAAGGAAGAAGGAAAAGAAATTATTACTTATTATATAGCACATGTTTATGCTTGTTCTCCATCCTCCAGGAGGTTTGGGAATGTTAGTAGTTACTCAACACTATAGACAAACTTCACTCCAAACAATTTACCTGAGAATGAAGTGACTAAACTAAGTCAGTTTCACTTTTCCAATATGTCACTTTTTGTATATATCCCTTTTTCAGCATCTTCTTCATGTATTTTTATGGATAAACTGTTGACAGGGAGCTCAGAGTGGCATCCCCAGTGTCCAGCAGTGAGTCTGTGTACAGTGAGTCCACGATAGGGTCTCAGAGCTCTAGTAGTGTGCAAGAATATTCGGACCCAATGTGAGGAACTTTTCATCAGCAGTTTAAAACAGAAAATGTCATTTATGTTACAGTATGCTCTAACCACAATTTAACAACTTACAACTTTAAGATAGTCCTTTACTCAAATACATTGCTGAACTTTAATCTCATTGTAATATAAACTTATTCACATGGACATATAGGGCTCTATCAGGGTAAAAGAAAATAAATTTTCAATTAAATCAATTTCACTGAAACCCAATTTAAATTCTCCTTAAAAGCACAATAATGATCCATAGAAGGGTTTGATAAACCGATAACAGAGCGAACTGGCTTTTTCCAAACAAAGCATTACAGACATGCACAAAGCAAAGACTTTTGAATTTTATTGGGCAAATATGGAAATGTGAATAGTCATGTTCTGCTTTTGGGTTCATCCACAGCACCCAAAAATGGACAAAAGAAATTTTCAAGGAAAATCTGGAGTCAGTATTGTTTGTAATTATCTGTTTTATCAAAATGAGAAATTTTTTTTTTTTAATCTAAATGAGCATTTTAGGTGAGCCTCAAACTGATTTCAAATTGAACTTAAATTTGAGAAGAAATAAGAAGAACTAAATATGTCAAGAATAAATAAAATATTTAATGAATTTAGAATAGTGCTTTACTCTGGTTATCTTTAATAACCGTTTTTTTTTTATGTGATGCTCTTGTTTTTGCTCTATAGGAGTTGGAGCACAAACTCATCTCTATGGTGAAAAATGAACTAATGAGATTCAAGCAGCTACTGAGTCCAGATTACCCAGTCTGCTCTAAGAGGGAACTGGTGGATGAAGAGGACAAGAACATCGGCAGAAAAAGGATACTAAAGATCACTCTAAACATCCTGAGGAACACGAACCAAACACAGCTGGCTAACATACTGGCAAGCAGTAAGAACATTAGAAATTGACGTCAGTTGATATTAAATATGTTGTGTAGAAGTAGTGTGTTCTGTCTCACCCTAAAACATTTGCTTTAGAACAGTTTAAAGGATGAGTGAATGACTTAAATGAATTACTGCAGCACAACATAAATATAAGCTAGCCTCTGAGCCACTTAGCTCATCAGTTTTTGTACATTTTTGCTTTGTTTTGCTTTTGAATTTTAAGAAGATCCCGTCAGTATCAGGGCCTTGTTTCCCCTTCATGTAGTGCAAGTGGCATCATCCTTAACATGTTAAACAGCTAGAATTAAGTTATGAACTCAAAGATTCAAACCAGATATAGCTCAGTTAAGAAGTTAGTTTAGTATTAGCCCCATTTAATGTAAAAATCACCATGACTTTTGGGCAATCCTAGCTTTTGAAGATTTGGTTTCATTTACCTAATGCTCTCACAAGCTAGAGCAGAGTTAAAAGTCCCTTTGAAATATGACACTGACAGGAACAGTGCTGGTTCCTAGAAACAAAAATATATAATATAGGGATATCACAACATTATTACAAAGTGTAGAGATCCTTTAAATGCGTTTCAGTAAGTTTTACAGTATTACCAGCTCAAATGCCGTACCTGAATACAGACACTTTCTGTTTAGTAAACACAGAAGCGAGTACATAGAGATTTATTTTCAGTAAGACTATTACTTATAAGGCTATGGTTTTGTTTGTTTGTTTGTTTTTTCATCAGAACTGCCACCTGCTTGTCATCAAATGCTCAAATTCAAACTGAGGGAAAAATGTCAGAAAATTAATGAAGGATTCTCAACCGACAAAAACTCAGCACTTCTAAATGAGATCTACACAGAGCTTCACATTACAGATAGGAGAAAAGTCTTTCAAGGATGTGAGCTAAATTGGCCTGAAACTTCATTCAACAATGAAGCAACACAGGAGGCAGTGATCAAAGGCGAAGAAATCTTCAAGTCACGTTCAGTACAAGAGAAAGCAGTCAGAACTGTTATAACCCAAAAACAGTCTCTGTGCAGAAGTTTATCCTGGACTGGGCCGAAGGAAAAGCCAATCAAGACGTCCTCTTCATTTTTCCGATTGCTTTTAGAGAACTGAAGCTCAGTCTCATGAATCTGCTTCATTGCTTCTTTCCAGAAACCCAAAAAAATAAATCCAAGATACTACAAAGTCATGTTTATCTTTGATAGACTTCCAGAACAATGAGAGTTTGGGAGACACAGAAGAGCCATCCTCAGTAGATGTGTTGCTGACGAATCTCATCAAGGGCAACCTGCTTCCCTCTGCACTCATCTGGATAACATCTAGACCTGCAGCAGCCAGTCAGATCCCTCCTGAATGTGTTGCAACAGAGGTGCGAGGCTTCAGTGACCCTCAGAAACAAGAGTACTTCAGGAAGAGAATTGGTGATCAGGGCCTGTCTAACAAGGTCATCACACATGTGATGTCTTCAAAAAGCCTTTACAGCATGTGTCACATACCTGTTTTCTGCTGGATTGCAGCCACTGTTTTAGAGAGAATGTTGAATGAAGGAGAGAATGAAGAGATCCCTTAAACCCTGACTCAGTTATTCACACAAGCCCTTGTCTTCCAGATAAAATACAACAGCATGCAATACAGTGGAAAAAGTGGAACTGATCCTGAGCAGATAAGAGAAAGTATCTTTGCACTAGGAAAACTGGCTTTCCAGCAGCTTGAAAAAGGTAATGTAATTATCTATGAAGAAGACCTGCAAGAATGTGGCATTGGTATCAGAGAAGCATCACTGTACTCAGAAGTATGTGCCCAAATCTTCAGAGAGGAATCTTTACTCCACCAGGGAAAGGCATTCAGCTTTGTTCTTCTGAGCATGCAGCAGTTCCTTGCAGCTCTATATGTGTTTCTCTCTTTCATCAAAAAGCCTGATTTGAAACAGCAAACCACTCAGCTCTCTGAGTATATTTGCCAGCCAGCGATGGCTGACTTCCTCAACAGTGCAGTGGACAAGACTTTAGAGTGGGAATGGACACCTGGACCTTTTTCTTCATTTCCTTCTGGGCCTCTCACTGGATTCCAATCAGAATCTCTTGAAAGACCTACTCGTCAACACAGTAAGCAGCTCTCATAGCAAAGCAGAAACTATTGAATACGTCAAGAAGCAGATTTTTCAGAATGTCTCTCCAGACAAATCCATCAATCTGATCCACTGTCTGAATGAACTGAATGATCATTCTCTACTGCAAGAAGTCCTAATATTCTTAAAGAAAAGAGTAAACAGACATCTACAAACATCTAATCTCTCCTCAGTTCAGTGGTCCACTCTGGAGTTTGTGTTGCTGAACACTGTAGATGATCTAGACGAGTTTCCCTTGAGTGATTATGACCAATCAGAGGAATGTTTTCTTAGCTTGTTTCCACTGGTCAGAGTGTCGAGAAAAGCTCTGTAAGTATCCTGTGACAGAAATGTACAACTGTCTAGTTTGAAAATATTAAAATAATGGATTAGTTTAATGCATTGTTCTTTTTTAATAACATAATAAAGATTTGAACAAATTGTAAATAATAAGGAAGGCTTTGAAATATATGGGAAAAGCAATTCATTTAAATGAACACATGTTGGCGGGTTCATAAGGTCTTGGCCTTGTTTTGTGTTTTTTACTTAGCATTAAGCTTTTTACGTTATATCCTATGGTCGTGTTATGTGCAAATCATTAGAGTTGCTACATAATAATGTGCAGTGATAAGTATCGTTCTTGTGTAATAATTCATTTAGAAAATTACTTCATTGTGTATGGTGTGGTCCACTGTATTTATTCCTTTTGCAGACTAGCCTGGTGTAATCTGGGAGAAAAAACCTGTGCAAGACTGGGATCAGCTTTGCAACATGTAAACTCACCTCTTAAAGAGCTAGACCTTAGTAACAATGACCTGCAGGATTCAGGGGTGAAGCTGCTCTCTGACGGACTTAAAAGTTCACAGCGCAAACTGGAGATACTCAGGTTAGACTTCTATGAAGTTGTTTTTGAATACTTCATCCAAGAGGGACCAAACTTAACCCTAAGGCCATTGCTTTCTATTGTATGGTTTATGTATAATTAACACATGTTGGTCATTGGTGCTCTGGTTCAATATTGCAGCATGATTCTGTTGAATATTAACCCCAATTCAACCTCTTTTCCCTCCACCTCTCTCTCTGTAGATTATCTGGTTGTATACTCACAAAGGAAGGCTGTGCTTCTCTGGCTGCAGCTCTGAGTTCAAACCCTTCACACCTGAAAGAGCTGGATCTGACTTATAACCATCCAGGAGAATCAGGAGAGAAGCTGCTCTCTGCTAGAATGGAGGATCCATGCTGCGGACTGGAGACGCTCAAGTACGTAAAGCTTTGCGGAGCTAAATGTATTTGTGAGTAATTTTCGGTCTGGCTATTACTGCCATATTGGTGGTTCCTCATGAAGCTGCTTGAGAGAATGTTGAAAAATAAAACTGGAAGCATCTAGAAGTGTAAATAAAAGTAGTGTTTGGTGTAGCATAGTGTGCTAGTCTTGGTTGAGAATGAAACTGCAACCTGGTGCATGGGGGTCATAGTCAGACCACAAGACAAGGCTTGGACATTCTTACAGTAAAGAAAATCTATATTTGCTGCTACTGGTATTAGCTAATGTGACACTATTTGATTAGCAACTTTACAAAGGCAGTACTACATGACAAGTAGAACCAGACCCTCCCAAATATCAACAGAGGAAGGGCCAGAAAAATATCAAGAACCAGTAACAGCCATTACCCCGCACCAAATGGTACTCTAAAATTTGGCCCTGCTAAAGACCACACTTTACTGGCTTTGAGAACACCCAGAACTATAGGGCAAGAAACGTCATTGGTGTAATTGGACAAGATCTGAATGTGATGTACCAGACAGATTGGTAATTTATGTATTTAGAAATTTAAGCAGATTATACAGTGGAGGAAATAATTATAAATAAGTTTGTCTAATGACAAAGAAATTAAAAGTCTCAGAACAGTATCACTTCAATTGTAGGTTATTTTAACTGTGGCAGATAGCACACCAAAAGGAAAATTGAAAATAATAACTTTAAATAATAGAATCTGATTTGCATTTCATTGAGTGAAATAAGTATTTGAACCCTCTAACAGAAAAGACTTAATACTTAGTGGCAAAATCCTTGTTTGCAAGTACAGAGGTCAAATGTTTCTTATAATTTATGACCACGTTTTTGTACATTTTAGGAGGAATTTTGGTCCACTCCTCTTTGCAGATTCAATGCTGTCTCTGTGCAACTTTGAGCTTCAGTTCCCTCCATTGGTTTTCTATTGGATTAAGGTCCGGAGACTGACTAGGCCACTCCGTGACCTTAATGTGCTTCTTCTTGAGCCACTCCCTTGTTGCCTTTGCTGTATGTTTTGGGTCATTGTTGTGCTGGAACACCATCCAAGACCCATTTTCAGTTTCCTGGCAGAGGGAAGGAGGTTGTCGCTCAGGATTTTATGATACATGGCGCTATCCATTTTTTCTTTGATGCGGTGAAGTTGTCCTGTGCCCTTAGCAGAAAAACACCCCCAAAGTAAAATGGTTTGACCTCCATGCTTGATGGTGGGGATGGTGTTTTGGGGGTCATAGGCAACATCCTCCAAACATAGCAAGTTGAGTTAATGCCAAAGTTAATGCTCAATTTTGATCTCATCTGGTCACACCTTCTCCCTATCACTTTCTGAATCATTCAGGTGTTCATTGGCAAACTTCGGACGGGCCTGCACATGTACCTTCTTGAGCAGGGGGACCTTGCGAGCACTGCAGGATTTTAATCGATTGCGGTGTAATGTGTTTCTAATGGTTTTCTTGGTGACTAGCTTTTTTTGAGGTCATTAACTAACTCCTAACTCCTCCTAGTTCTAGGATGATTTATCCCCTTTCTCAGGGGCATTGACTCCCCATGAGGTCAATTGATGGTCATCATGTGCTCCTTCCATTTTTTTTTTTACAAACAGTTGTCACTTACTCTCCCAACTTCTTGCTAATGGTTTTGTAGCACATTCCAGCCTTGTGCAGGTCTACAATTTCGTCTCTGACAGCTCTTGGAAAATAGCAATTTTATTTGTCACATGCACAATCATACAAGTACAACATTTAACCCATTCTAAGTGAAGCAGGGGGCTGCCACAGGGATGCGTCCAGGGAACACTGGGGGAGGGCAGTACCTCAGCAGTGACGCTAGCAGTGGGATTTGAACCCTAGACCTCTGATTGCAAGGCCGACACCCCTCCAGCTGCCCATGTCAGAGAATTTGGGGACTGCTTGATTGATTGATTCTGTGGACAAGTGTCTTTTATACAGGTGACTAGTTAAGACAGGTGTCTTCAATGAGGGTTACTAATTGAGTAGGAGTTACTAACCACTCTGTGGGAGCCAGAACTCTTAATGATAGGTAGGGGTTCAAATACTTATTTCACTCAATTAAATGCAAATCAGTTTCTATCTTTATTTAAAGTTATTTTTTCAATTTTCGTCTTAATGTGCTATCTGTCATTGTTAAAATAAACCTACCATTAAAATTATACTGTTCTGAGACTTTTCATTCCTTACAAAATCAGCGAGGGGTCAAATTATGATTTCCTCCACTGTACAATTAATGCAGGTTAGTGGCATGTTAAATGAATACAAAAATACATCTTACCATCCCATTCCCTGCCATGTTGGCTTAAAAACTGTAAACAAATCCAAATTCTCCTCTCCTGCATCTCATGGAATTTTAAATCTAGGCTGCTATACTTAATGAACAAAATGAGAAAGGGGACGCTTTAGTGGGGTTGTTCAATTTTGTCTGCAAAGTCCAAAGTTGCTGCAAGTGTTAATTCCAACAAAGCATGGTCAATGAATTTTGTTTTGGAAGTAGGTATAGAAGTGAACTATGTGTGTGTTTTCGTCCTTTAGGTTGGGACATGCTGGAAAGGCCAGAACCAAACCGGGTTTAAGAAAGTGTAAGTGTACTCCACTCAGTGTAACATTTACACACACACACACACACACACACATCAGTTTGGTTTGAATGGTGATGGGACTGCATAAACTTGCTAGATTGGGATAGTTTCCAAAAAGGTGTGAGGGTAAAACTGATCAATCCTTAAGCTACACATACACACTGTCATTTGTTAAAAGAGAAAATAAAAAAAAAATAGGGTCACTGAACAAAATGTGATGGGGATATTTCCCCAGGGTCCCCACCATGTATGACAGCCATGCACACACATGTGCGGTTGTTCTGATGTTGTCTATTCTCTCTTCATGCATGCAGATGCTTGTGAGCTTACACTGGACCCAAACACAGCACACCCACACCTCTCTCTGTGTGAGAACAACAGAAAGGTGATGTGTGTGGAAGAGCAGCAGATGTATTCTGATCATCCAGCGAGGTTTGATGGTTGGGAACAGGTGCTGTGTAAAGAAAGTCTGACTGGACGATGCTACTGGGAGGTTGAGTGGAGAGGTACTGCTGAAGTTGCCATGACATATAAAGGAATTGGCAGGAAAGGAGACGGCGACGACTGTGTGTTTGGATGCAGTGAAATGTCCTGGAGACTCTACTGCTCTAATAACAGCTACTGTGTCATGCACAATAAGAAGAGAACTGTCATATCTGCCTATCCCTCCAGTTCTAACAGAGTAGGAGTGTATCTGGACTGGTCGACTGGCATTCTGTCTTTCTACAGCATCTCCTCCGATACACATACACCAGTTCATTTACACACATTCCACTCCACATTTACAGAGCCCCTCTTTGCAGGGTTTTGGGTGTACACTAACTCCTCAGTGTGTGTGTGAGACATAAAAGTCATACAACCGTAAACTTTAAAACCTTTCTGTGGCGCAGAGAGCTAACAGGTCCTTTTCTTCTTATTTCCAGTGGTTAATCAACGGCTTTTCGGTTGGTTATCTGTAGCTGAATGCTAAATGTCATTCTGTAAATGGTACTGCACTTTTAGCAACACATCATAAACAGAGAAACACAGATGAGCAGCACAGCTGTGTTCTTAATCCTGCTCTTTATGTAGAGCAAAATAAAACAGTGAACATATGAGTGTAGAACATTTAATTTTATAACCTACATAGCACATTCTAGCAGAAAAAATGAGCTTTTTCAGATTCAGTCCAATGCTTTGTAAACAGCTTTTTTGTTGAAGAGGGACAAAAATGGTATTGAACTGGCATTGGTATCAGCAGACACTCGAGATTGAAGCTATTGGTGGTTTCAAGCCACCAATAGCTAAAATACTCCTAAAGCATTTAAATTCATGCAAAATTGAGTAATAAACTGTTAAATATTGAATGTTGTGTATATATAAGACATCTGTTAATGTTGAAACATCAATCCTGTAAATTTTTACACACCAAGTTTCATATTAGCTATAATACATAAATATGCATATTTAATGTAATGGAATGTGTTATGAAAGTGTTTGATTTTGATCACTTTTATATCTTTATATAAAGCAGAGGGCTTTAATAGTGGGAAGTATGAAAAAAAAAGTAAAGAAAGCAGAGTGGAATGGGTGGAGATGAGTGGCAGGAGAGATTTTTGTCAGGCAGATACTAAAAAGAAGGAATGGGAATGTGTACAAGAAGAGTTAGTTTATTAGTGGAACAGCTCGAGTCAGAGAGGCAAGATTGCGTCGCTTTGGACATGTGCTGAGGAAAATCTCTGAAGATTCTGAGGATGACACTGACGGAGAAGAGGAAACGCGGCGGGCCTAGTTGGAGGTTTGTGGATGTGGTGAAGGCAGTCAGTGTGAGAGAGGAAGAACAGCCAGGGAAAATATGAGACCACTTTTCTCTAGTTTGTGACTGTGTGGCTGTGTGTACAATGGTAAAATGCACAGGTTGTTATTCTTTATTTGAACTATTGCAGTGTGAATTGAATCAGCAGCTTCCCCCTGATTCAGATTCTCAGGGAATGAAACAGAGCTCACACACGCACACACTGCGCTCTTATCGTTACTATAGTGGAACACATTTAGACACACTACAGACACATATTTTATACTTAAGAAAATGAGGAGTCTCATTTTTCCCATGGCTGTAAACACACACAACGCACACACATTCACACACCAGTCAAAGGCATGTGACATCAGCAGAAGTAGCAGAACTGACGTATTTGCATTGGAGGAACATTATTTAAAAAAACATGCTGAATGTAAATGAAACAGAAAATCACGGGATGTGTTTGGGCAGAACACAAGAATGCAAGGTGAAGTCAGGGTAAGGTCCATAAAAAAGAAATAAAAATCAATCAAAAACTGATTAAATAAACTTGTTTTTTTCTATGTCAGTCTTAATTCACTTGAACTTAGATTCAAACCTCTTTGGACTCATCCTTGCCTTGGACTCAACTACTGGATTTGGTTATGACTTGGACTCTACAACTATGAATCTTGAATCTGTCTTGGACTAAAAAAGGTGGCAAAAAAAAAAGGCTCCTGTTTACTACTTCAGTATGTTAATTGCCACAATGATGCATATTACACTTCAAAATAAGTCTCATTTTTGGCAATTCTAAATATGCTATAAAACTCTCAGAGGAGCTCACTGCGTCATGTCTCTTTTAAATGTTAGTTAATATAAGGAAATTATTGTTACAAGGGGTTTAAAAACACTGTATACTCTGTGCGTGTTAGTTCATTTTGTGCTTGGGGTTACATTGATGTGAATTTATACTGCAGGCAGGTGCAATAAGTTGTTGGAGACTGCCTTGTCACTAGCTCCATTTAAATGGACTCTTTTTAAAATTTTAATCCAATTAAATACAGAAACCGATTTAAAATGTTCCATTAAATTTTAAATCCAAGGTGGTTAAGACCTTTCTTTTAATCTGATCGATCGAGGAAACTGTTCATGTAAACAGGCAAACCAATTATTAAAATACACTTTCCTTCTTCCGGCACATGTGCGTTAGCTCGCAGCTATAAGCTACAAGCTAGTAGCCCAGTAGAGTTTACCTCAGCTTAGTGAGTTTACCTCAGGAGCAGCAGTAAGATAAATAAAAGCAAAAACTGGCCAGTTAAAACAGTTTAATATCATGGAGAGATTGGGCAGGCATAAAATCAGAAACAGAAACATCAGCACTGTCTAGAATCACTACAAGCAGTTAGCATGGTGCAATCTAAAGTAGTCTGTGTCCTTCTGCATGGTAGCATTTCTCAGTGAAAGAACCGGAATTTATAAACTGGATCTCTGCACCTCTAAAGATCTATCTGTCAATCTAAACTCTTTTCATTTAAATAAAATATTTAATATATATCATCTGCCTATTTCTAATCATTATCAGTGTTACTGAGTAGTCATATATTGTGAAAAGTAATTTGCTATGAACTAAAGTGGGTGAGCTCCAGTTACAGGTCATAGGTCATTTCATTCAGTTTGGAAAATTTTTTACAAACGATACAGATAATGCATCTATATATAAATATCCCCCGTATAAGGTGGAATATCTTAAAGTGATCAATCGGTCAAACGTAAACACACCACTGCACACAGCGTGAACAGTACGAAATTCTTCCTCTGCATTTAACCAATTTACCAAGTGAAGCAGGGGCAGCCATGAACTCTGCGCCCGGGGAGGGTGTGTGGGGACGGTACCGTGCTCAGGGTACATCAGAGGTGCCTAGCAGTCTTCAGGATCGACCCACAACTTTCTGATAGCAGGGTGGGGGCCCTAACCATGCGAGCGTGTGACAGGAGGGTGGCGGGGATCCCGAATACAAATAATTATGTATTTGTCAGTATCAGGTATTCGTAAAATACCGAATTCGGATTCGCCCCCACCCCTAATATATATTCTGTACTAGGACACATCAGCTTTACACACACACACAGAGGAGTCAGAATCCCAAACCCTGAACCCTGCATACAGGGACTGTCGAGTTGAAGGTGTGTAAATGTGTGAGTGTGTGTGTGTATCAGTGGAGACGCTGTAGAAGGAGAGTGTGCCAGCCGACCAGTCCACGTACACAACTCTGTTGGAGCTGGATGGACGTGCAGGTATGACCGTCCCTTTCTTATTGTGCCTGGCTGAGAAACAAACAGTAGAGCAGTCCAGGCTCCACAACAGTTTATTGCATCCAAATACACGGTCATTGTTACCCCCCTTCCTGCCAATTCCTTTGTATGTCACTGCGATTACAGCACTGACATTCCACTCAACCTCCCAGTAACAGCGGCCAGTCAGACTCTCTCTACACAGCACCAGCTCATACTCATTACATCTGTCTGGATGATCAGGATACAGCTCCCGCTTTCTCATGCAGGTCACCCTCCTTTTCTCTTCAGACAGGGAGAGACGTGCGTGTGCTGTGTTTTGGTCCAGTGTGAGCTTGCAGGCATCTGCACACAAGAAGAGAGATTAGAGTTAAGGTTATCAGTGCGGATGATCTGTGTGTGTGTGTTACAAAATGAGACTGACCATTAGAGTGAGCTCAGTGAACATACATTTACTTTGTCCTTGTATGATCCTGTTCTTTCCTGCATGCTCCAACCTACAGAAAAAAACCCAGAATGGATGGCGGTCAAGAAATATTTAGTTAACTAGAGCTCCATTTGGGATGATGTGAGGCGTGATCAGTGTTTAAGACAGTGATGGAGGCAGCCAGACTGTTGTAAGGGGAAGCCAGACATTGGGTTGTCTAAATTTAAACCCCAAGCTACCTTGGTGAGACAGGAAAACCAACAAACTTTTCACATTTCTCTTCGCAATCATCCCCCACCACAAAAAAATCTGAATAAATAAAGAATAATGAATAAGAATAAGATTATAGCTTGCACAATCACACAAAGGATAGGGGCTGGCCCAAAATGTTTTGACTGGAGTAGTCACATTGGACTCACATCCAGTGAAATGACTGCTGCAAAAGTCTTGTTCATGTTACTTTGACAAAAATATTTGTCGGTGTAACAGTGTAAAAGTTTGTGGCACTTCACAACACAGTAATGATGAAGACATTTCACATTTCCCATACATTTCATTTTATTCCTTAAAATTTCCTGATTATGT
This sequence comes from Rhabdalestes septentrionalis, assembly GCA_037832545.1. Lineage (NCBI taxonomy): Eukaryota > Metazoa > Chordata > Actinopteri > Characiformes > Alestidae > Rhabdalestes > Rhabdalestes septentrionalis. The sequence goes on from JBBMFX010324811.1 coordinate 17,049, forward strand.
GAATATTATTTCATGATAAACTGACTGGTATTTTTGATTATTCCTAAATACTACGGCTGTGTTGAGTGTGGGTTCTGAAACTCTGTCTTGGTTTTGGACCATAGGAGGAGCACACAAAGGACTGGCCATGAATACGCAGCTGCATCTCGCATGGCAGTGCAGAGTTAGGTAAAGGTGTGCTCCTCTGTGTGTGTGTTTTCCCCTCCTGTGTTTACAGGCAGGATAAGAAAGAATCTTCCGGACCAAAGGAATCCCCGGAAGACAGTGAGGACTTCACACTGAGCATGTTTTCCAGAGGGAATCCTCTGCAGTAAAATCTACGTTCAATTAAAGTGTGTAAGGGGTGCTGTGTATGAGTTTAATTTTGATGAAAGTCTGTATCTACAAAGTCCTCTGATTCTGCTGTGCGTCCTTCTTCCCACACCCAACATGACAGAAACATTGGTTTAGCCAGAAACTATTCTATACAAATTTAACATTTCTATTTAACATTTCATATCTATTCAAGTCTCAACAACACTTTTCAGAAATCCTCTTTTTACATTGAAGGATTTGACTCTTTACACTTCTACAGACCTGAGCGTCTCCAGTTTGCTCTCTTTGTCCTCTAGTTTGCCATAGAGAAGCTTTTCTCCTATGTCTCCTGGGTGGTTATCCGTCAGATCCAGCTCTTTCAGGTGTGAGGGGTTGGAGCTCAGAGCTGAAGCCAGACTGATTGTACCTTCCTCTGTAACTGAACAACCAGACAATCTGCAGAGGAAAATGAGAAAGATGACCAGAGGGCAAAACGGTTCAGCAGTGAAAAAAACAAGCACCAAGGAAAACAATTTGCCATTATGATTTTGATTCACAGTCAAATTGACTGGAAAATCATCCTGTTTCTTATATCAAATGCTCAAATATATATCACCATATAGCATTTAAAATCTATTAATGAATATATAAGCAGCCCACTTGAGTGTCTCCAGTTTACAATTTAAACTCTTCAGTCCAGTGCAGAGCAGCTCAACCCCGGCATCTTCTAAGTCATGGTTACTGAGGTCCAGCTCTTTTAGGGAGAAGTCTTCCATTATTAATGCCAGTACCAGACATTCACAAGACTTTTTCCCAAGTCTGCACAAGGGTAGCCTGCAAAGCGGGAGCAGGTACAACCGATCTTCCAGTAAATTCAGTTTTTTTGAAATTGTGGTGTTTTCAACAATGCAGTTATATTTCTTTTCTGTATATCTTAAAATAACTGGGATATTGATAAAATTAGACACTAAAATCAAGCAGATTCAACAAGAATTTATACATAATGACTTTAGTACAATGAATGTTTAGTGTAGTGAGCTTTCTCAACTTGAAAAAAAAATCCCACTCAGGAATAAATTCACAGAAAACTCACCTGAGTATCTCCAGGTTGCAAATTGTACTTTGCAACCCAGTGCAGAGCAGCTCCACTCCTAAATCATGCAGATTATTGTTACTGAGGTCAAGCTCTTTCAGAGGTAAGTAAGCAGATTGCTGAGCTGATGCTAGTTTCTCACAGGAATTTGAGGTTAGGTTACAGCACAGCAGTCTACAAAGAAGGAAATGGAAAGAACAGAATATGATCAGGGCATAATCCCAATACACACTGTCATTCAGGAGAGTTAGAGTCAGATCCTCCATTTAATCAGTCAAATAAAATATTGAAATAACCTCACTTGACAATTATTAAAATGTAATCTATGCACATAAAATGCCACAAGCATTGAGGGAGCGTGCAATTGGCATGCTGACAG
>JBBMFX010324917.1:0-34264 GCA_037832545.1 Rhabdalestes septentrionalis
AATAATAATAATAATAATAATAATAATAATAATAATAATAATAATAATAATAATAATAATAATAATAAAAATAATTAGATGCATTTCCATTTTGAAATGTGACTGTGTGGTTGCTGTAAAACCAGTGTTTGCATTCACCCAAACATTGAATCTTAAGGGCAAAAACCAACTGTTCTGATTCGATTCATTCAGTGGCGGGTGCATTGCCACTGAACCACAGAGGGAGGGGTAACTCACTGTCTCTTATGGAGCCATTTATGGTTAAAAGCCACACAAGTACAGCCACACAAGGGTTGATAATATTAATTAAGACACAGCTAACAGTGACACACATCTTTACTTCCTCTAACCTGAACTATAATGTCAATGTCTGGTAATGTGTCTATTGTGTGTTTTGTTCCACAGGATTGTTTCTCCATTTTTATCACTGTCTGACTGCTTTATCTGTGACATCACAGACTCTCTTTCTGACACATTTTAGGGTGATTCAACAGTGGACACCTGCACTGGATTACACATTTTTTGATGATGGAACCATACTTACACTAGAGGCGCCAAATTCCAACCACAAAAAGTATAATAATTAATCAAAATAAAACTTAAGAAGAACGGTAGTGAGATTGCCACCACAATTGTTTTCTTGGTATCATTTTGATCATTATTATGATTGATACTTGCTATGGAAAACATAATAACTGTCTATCATAAATTCACTAAATACCACCATGTAGATTAATTAGACTGACATCCACAGAAAACTGTAAATGCAACAGAACATGTAAGAATTTAGATAAGTGAATTATATTTACTTAAGTTAATCATAACAAAGCCTGTACCAATGAACAAAAATATGCAGATGATTCCAGATGATCAGGCAGTGATCAGTATACTGGTGGTGCTGAATGCTCAGTGGTTTGAACACCTTTATCTAGGCTCCTTGTATCTTTAAATCCTTTGCAGCCTGTCACAGTAAACAGATGTCTCCATTTATTTCATTTAATCTACTCAATATAACGAAGATTAGATGCTTGCTGGGAATTAATCAATATTTTTGCACCAAGGTGAATTAAAGCAAAATAGGAAGAAATGCATAGTAACCTTACGCGTAGTAACCTGCCACACACTAATGAGCCAGCAAAAAATGCCTCCAGAGTGACAAGAGAAGCTTGCTTGTTCAAGCAAATGGATCATGTTGGACCTCAGGGCTGGATATAAACACTGAAACCACATTACAGTTCACGGGTCTACACAGGCCCATGGATGCCACGATTCAGAAAATGAATGGCATGAAATGGACAGCTCTGCTTGAACTCGTTTACTACGTTCATTATTCATTCAAAGGGTATAATTATACAATAACTTGATCACTCAGAATACCAGCAATCATTCTTTTAGGACAACTGAAAATGAAAAGCTGCTCGTCGTGCTGGCAGACAGTTTTAAAAGAGAAAGGAAAGTAAAATGGAAGTGATTATGCACAGAAAAGTTGTGCCAGGACCACCTCTGGGTGAAGGTTTGCCTGTTTGGTCATAAAGCAAGCCTGCTGGCGGGAATTGTTGGAAAGTTAATTGACACTATGATACATATATGATCTGTTTGCCATACTTTTGCTTTCAGCTATTTGTAACTTAATTGTAACTTAATCAATGAGCCGCTATAACTTTTGTAATATATCCAAGCTGTGTAGTTACAAATTGATGGATTTGAATTATAATCTGCATGGGCAGACTGTATTTTACTTAAAGCATTGTCAAATCTATCTAAATGGAATTAAAAATATAGTTAAATATAATTCAATGTCATATATTATACAGGCAGCACAGTGGCACAGGGGTTGGCGCTGTAACCTCACAGCAGGGAGGTCCTGGGTTCGACTCCCAGGTTGGGTGCAGGGTCTCTCTGTGTAGAGTTTGCATGTTCTCCCCGTGACCGCGTGGGTTTCCTCCGGGAGCTCCGGGTTCCTCCCACTACCAAAAACATGCTGATAGGGGATAGGTTGCTTTAACACACTTAATTGCCCGTAGGTGTGAGTGCGTTGCACTGCGACATGCTGGCGACTGTCCAGGGTGTACCCTGCCTTTGCCAGTAGCAACTGAGATAGGCTCCAGCCCCGACCCCGAGTGTGGGACAAAGGTGTAGAAAATGGATGGGTATTATACAAACAGGTACATTTTACATTAAAAATGGATTTATAAAAATATGGCTGATAAGACATAGTAGGCTGATTTTGAAATAAAATATAGATGTCTTTTTTCATTTGATTACATATATATAATTGAATTTCAATCATAATATCACTAAATTTTATATAAAATGTAGATAAACATGGTTGATTTTCATATAAAATATTGTTTAAAATGGCTGAATTAGGTAAAACTTTTCATAAACATAGCGAAATGTTAGATTGACTACAGTTTAATTCATAGAGTTTAATATAGCAGAATATATATAGCATATTTTATCAATGCAGTTGAGCGTAGCTGAATGTTTGTGATTTCCATCATTAATTTGAATGAATAATTAATTACTGGGTGGTTAATTTTAATGGGTAATTAATTTCACAGTTGGTAATTCTTATAGGTTATTCGTTTTTGTCCAGATAAACTCTAGCATTTGTGTAAGGTGTGCTGCATTATTCTATTCTAAGCATTAAATAAATTCCCGTCCTTCAGGAAGAAAGACATCCTGCTCTAGTGTCACTTATTGAATGCTGCAGTTCATTTACAATAACAGCCTGTTAAAAGACACGGTCCGGGGTGTCAACAGTGTCCTTTGCCAAAGTACACACCTCTCCTCAGGTGCTGACAGCAGAGTGGAGATTATGAAGTGGTGCTAGAGACTGATGGCCCAGTGCTCTCATCCGAAAAGAGTGAGAGTGATAGGGTTTAACAAGGTTAACAAATGAAACTGCAGGAAATTTTACTCTGTTAACGGTATCACTTAAAAAAATATTTACAACCTGTGACCAGCCAAAATTGTGCCTGTTTTGTTTGGCTTGTTGATTTAGTTAAGGTTAATTTTATAGAATCATATTGTTCATATTTTTATAGTTTTATACATAGTATAGTTTATAAATATTTGATTTTTTTTTTAGGCTATAGATGAAATATTGAATGGTAGATGGAATCTTTTTTACACAGAAAAAAATATATATTTAATTTACAAAAAAAATTAACAGTCTCTAATTTATGACATAAATCCATTTTATGGAGAGAGACAGAATATCAACCAAAATCAAGCAAAAACATGTTACATAAAAGGTGATTTGCATGACAACCCAGCCAGATGTCTGGCTCCCAAAGACTGGCTGTTTGTCCATGTTACACAGATATTACAAATACTTCCGATCCTAAATTTTGTGTATAAAGGCTAAAGAAGCCCACATTAAGGTCATGGAGTGGCCTAGCCAATCTCCTGACTTCAATCCTGTAGAAAATCTGTGGAAAGAGCTAAGCTTCGATTTGACAAGCAGCAGCCAAGAATCCTAAAGTACCAAAATCCTGAATTGTGTGCAAACCTGGTGACCAACTACAAGAAACATCACTGCTATACTTGCCAACCAGTGTTTGTCCACGTCGTATTAAGTCTTGTTTTGCTTGTGTATCAAATAATTATTTCACTCAGTGAAATTCAAATCAGTGGATAATTTTTATGTGACATTTTTCTTCGTGATTTTTGGTTGATATTCTGTCTCGCTTCATAAAAATTAAACTACATCAGAGACCTGTGAGTCAGCAAACTTACTAATTCAGCAGGGGATCAAATAATTATTTCCATCACTGTACTGTGCATACTTGAGCTACCTCTCATTTCATTATATATTTCCTACAATCACCTTTTTTTGTTGCTGCAAAATTATATTTTAATCAAGATTCAGAACCACCAGTATACTAATCACTGCCTGATCATCTGGAATGATCTGCTTGTGTTTCTTCATTAAAAGTGCTTTGTTCTGCTTGAATGATTCATATGTGGCTCTCTGTGTGGTTTAACAAACAAAAAACAGGTAACTGGTCAGGTTAAACAACTATGGATGATTTCATATGAATCAAATATGATCTATATAAAAATGGCAATATATTCTGGTTGATCAGAAATTGACACTTTTGACTAGCTAAAACATACATATATGCAGCTGTTACTGTCCAGCTGTTACTGTGTCTCAACATCTCTTCCATTAGACAGATTTTGATTTCATACCAACAATGCATATATCAATACATTTTATGCTAAATGTGTGCACACACATTAATAAAGTTAGCATGGAGATTCTCTATACAGATAATGTAAATCAATTCCCATATGCTGTTTGGGTATAACAATGGCCAAAGTGGACACATGTTCAGAATCGAATTAGTTAAATAAGAAACAAACACTATGAACAGATTTACAGTTAGATGTTAGGTGTAATAGAGTTGAAAAAAAAAAGGCTCAGGTAAAGGAAAAATTGGTTTATTAATGATTCTGGTCGGGTTTTAATCTCTGGCAGAATGACTGAACCGAAAAATCAGCTCAGTGCTAATTACACAGAATGCATGTACTATCATAGTTTTTACACTCTGAGCTGGACAATAATAAATAAATGCTAACACACATGCCAATTTTCAGTGGTTGAACACAAATTCTCAAACATGCTGGACATGTGAATACAGTGGTGGAGAGGAAGTGGAAGTGGACTTTGCCCAGTGAGAGCTTCTCTCTGCAATCTAAGATAAACCAGGTGGAATTTTATAATGCAGCTTAACCCTTAAAACATAAGCAGCGCAGATTTGTGCCAGCTGCAACAAAATGTGATTATGGCAAAACAAATCTTTATTTGGACACTTTTACAGTTTTGTTGTCAAAGGGTCAGAGATCATGTTGAGCAGTGTTAGGTGTTTCTATGTCCTTTGGAACTAAAGTTATTGTGATTTGAAAAACATATGATAATAATAATAACTGCCACAGAGGTTTTAAAAACAGCATATGGAAATGCCCATAAAGAACATAAATGCCCAAATTTCTTTTATTTTAGGACTTATAAATAAAAAAACACAAGATTTTGGAGAGCAAACACTGGCTTTTATTTGTTGAAATCAGATTTTACCGATACACTTTGAGTTCAAAGGTCTGTTCTTGTCCTCAGGAAATAAATGTAGGCTAACTACCACACTTGCAGGCTGTGTGTGGACAGGAGGAACTGGGATTTTAAGGTTTTAATGTTATTAGTTGCAGTGAATCATTTCAATCATCTTCAGGGCCCTAAAAAGGCATAGAATCTAGAGACTGCCTTAAAAGTGCCTTAAAAGGTGAACTATTTTTGTTTAAGCTTCAAGAAGTTGCTAAACATTTTTTGAGCTCCGTTGACTCAGAATATGTTTGCAGACTCTTAGAGACTGATGTTTATGTATGACTTATACCTGGAAACTAAAAGGTGAATGTTACTATAAGCCAGTAAGCAAATTTAGGAAACTGTATCTACAGGGTTCTTTGAGCAATGCCACAGAAGCACTATTTGAAGGTATAAAGAACCCACAGTTATTCACTAATTATTTTTCCAGGTTTGGGGATGTCGGTGTACCCTGTTGAGCCTTTGGATTTGCAATGGGACCTTGAAAAAAAGGAAAGACATAGTTCTTTAGGGAACTAAAATAATTTCTGTAAACTTTATAATGTAGGTCCTTGCTAATGTTTCTTAAAGTAAGTAAGTGTACCACATTGTAATTAAAATGTTCATATAAATGGTTTATAAATGATTTATAATCAATTTTGTAAATTAGGTTATATAGAGTTTAAAAATCGTGAATAAGCAGTTATAAACAAGTAATTACAGGCTCACTATTTTGCAAGACCTTTGTTTTAATAGTTGTAGCATATTAATAAATACCTGATGAAGTTGACAGTTTCACAATTTGCTTGAAAAGAGGGGAGAAACCATACAACTAGCAAAATTTGAGATCTTGTCAAAGAGTGGTCATCAATTTATGGCAGCTATTATTACTTGTTTACTTGTTGTTTATTACTTGTTTGTAAATAATTATTAATGGAATTAATAGAAACTGTCTACAACTTAATCGACCTGATTATAAATAGTTTATACGCCCTTTATAAGGGCAGTCCTGTTGTAAAATGTTACCAAACTAATAAACAAATATAAATTAACTGAAGCTTTGGTAGGAAGACCATGACTGAATTTCTGTCTTCTTCCAATCTGACGTTCCATACATTTCCATCTCTACCTTGAGTTCCCTGTGATGAAGAACCCCACCACCAACCTCTGCCTCTGTTTATTTTACAAGGGTGGTCCAGCAGAAGCTGTCCAGAACTCAGGACTTTCTTTAAGTTCCTCTTTTACATCAATCATGCATTGAAGGCAAGGTCCCAACTTGCAAAGGAGAGAACACTGTAGCACTAACAAAAGTGAGAAACTTTAGCCCTGGGCACAACCAAAAAAGCCCAGTGTTCTCAACAAAAGTGATAAAATAAAAGTCCTCCAGCAAATGTGGTTTGGTGGCTGATTTCTAGTTAAGTGGGAAGAAGCCATGGCAGCAAAAACGGATGAGTAATTTGTTTAGAAACACACACACATGCCTTAAACGATGATTCAGGTGCTAAATGTCAAGGACTTCTCATAGTCTAATCAGGAGAGTAAAGTTTCCTTCAGTGAATGGAAATCGGATTCGTTTCAAATGAATCTGAAACAGACTTTTGACATCTGCTGTGATTTAATTCCCGAAGATTAATCAGTTCCCTGATATACTTGATGATGTCCACCAGCAAATAAAACTTCAACTTTGAGCTCCTCCATCTGAAAGGACCACAGCAGAATTAATGTGATCATCTGCCAATTAGTTTTTGGTCACGTAACACTGATCATTCTAACCAGTTCCCCAAAAGAAAGTAGGGACAAATCAGGAAAGCAGAGGAAAAAACAAAATCCCTCAAGCCCAAGCTTCACTGTGATTTAAAACATCTGTGCGCAACTCAAACATTTAATAAATCTTCTGTGAATGTCTTTGGAGAAGGAAAAATAGACATTAGGTGCATCAATGTACATTCTGAGGCTCAGATCTGCAGAACAAACTCTTTTTGCAGAGATTTTGTACTGAGCAAAACTGCCAGTCAGAATCCATGACCTCTGTTTTGGCCAGGAACTAGGGGTGCCCTTGATAAAGTACTTATGCGCATGAGAGTAAATCCCAGATGTTTACTCTTGATCAGCTTAATAATCAATCAGCATTATTAATGTTAACAGGCTAGCTAGTTTGTTATTGACTGGGCTGCTTTGGTTGCACTGACATCTGAAGGGGCTGCCCTTCATTTAGCAACACTGAAGATGCAGTATGCCGGACATTCTAATATTCATTGCTCTGATTTAATATTTGTCCCAGATAATCAGATCTTCAGATAAAGATCCCAAAGTAAACTTCATTGTCATATAAATGAGCCAGTAGAACACCTGCTATTTATCTTAGTAATTAAATTCAAGTCTCAAATATCAAAGTAAGACTGTTTTGAAATTCACAAAAACAAAAAAAATGATAAGAACAGCAAGGAAATTTTTGTTGGCGAAAAAAGTTAGACTTCAATTATCTCCAAATAAGTCATTGATTTATTTCTGTTGGAAGCAGCAAAATGATGGGATAAAACTTAGATGCTTATGTAACATATTAGAGAGGCATTATTGTATGCAGTGGCTGGGAAAGCTCTATTACATGTTATAACTATCTTTCCTTTTGTCATTTTTCTGTAAATTAACCAAACAATGTGCTGCTGCATATATGGTTTATGGATTTTCTAATTTGCTAACTGCACTATTTTGGATGTGAAACATTAAACTTTGTATTAAACTGCACATTTTCTACCTTTAAGTTTAGAATTTATATCTTTTAATTTATTTATAAAATTGCAATGTGTGTATTTTTATCAAATCTGGAGCCATGCTGGTTTGTCCCACTCTCTACATGTATAAAGTTGAGATGACAGCAAAGTTAACTTTGACTTGCACCAAACTTAAGGGTCTGTCTCATGAAAAAAAGTGATTTATTGCTAGCTTTGTAAATTAGCAGGGTTTATTTTCATGTAAACTGTGTGTAAACAGATCTAAGGGTGGAAGCTTTCGTAATTGTACAGTTCGGGACCCCCATGTTTGAGCTCACCCATGTATTGCCAGGTTTGCTGAGCATGTGCTTCGCAGACAGTTTAGTTGGACTGGAGTTGTACACCCCTGGTCCAGAAAGATTTGGCACAAAGTGAAATTGCTTTTTCGCAGTCCTGTGTAACTACTCCATTCAACTGAGCTGGCTTTTTGCAAACGCTCAATATTATGGTGGCGTTATGCAGATGTTTATACAGTTGGCTTCAGCAGTACCTGTTTTTTTATACCCTCATATCTTCCTGACATGTTACTATGGGCAACAGTATATGATAGTATTTGTGTTGTTTTGTTTTTTGCTGAAGGTGGTGGTGGCCTTTTTGTTTTGGCAGCCTGGGGTTAGGGATGTTTATTTCAAAACTGTTGCAAAACTGTTATCCCCACCTCTCAGAATCATACTCATACTGGTAAGCTGACCCCTAGTGGTACAAGCTGTGCAGTACATCACATTATTATGGCAAGAAGAGCATCTGTATGTTGGATTGACAATTATACATAAATACTTTCTAAAAACTCTATTATACTGTAATACCTTGATGCTGCCCAAGGCTAGCACGGATATATACACACACAAAGAGTCCTTCTTTTCTTTCCCTGGCAGAAAAGTGCTCGATGATTGGAAATAAAAGTGCAATTTGCGAAATGACCCAATTTAACATTCAATATTCCCAGCAGTGATTGGCAGGTGGGCTGGTTCTTTATGATCCTGCTCACTTTAACGGGCCCCAAGAACCAGCATAAGGCCTGAAAGCCATTTTAGTTGAAGAATCACACTGGATGGAGTGGGAGGATTAAACTTGAGTGAGTTTGAGTAAATATTTGACAGTTGGTAGTAATTTTGTGTGCTCAGATAGTTCAGCAGTTACTGTTTCTTTGACCCTATTTGACCCTTGTGTGTTTTATTGGACCTTTTTTTAAAGAGAAGTGTTGGTATGTGCACTGCTGCACACAGAAGTCTCTCATTCTACAAGACGGATTTTGTTGTTGTGCTTCAAAATCGGCCAAGAAGCTGAACGTTTCTCAAACAAACTGAAGATTTCCTGGACAGCTTGACTGCTAAGATCATTGAGACGTTTCCGCCTAACAATGAAAGCAGATGGAGGACAGTGGACAGACCCTGTAGTTCATCCAGGTGGTGCGAGGCAAACGTCCCTGAAGGATAATCAATCTCAGGCAGAACTCTGGCACTGTGCACTTTTTTAAAATTGCAGAACCATTCCCTGATCAGACTGCACAAATAAACATGGTAAGCAACTTCTGCTTATGACACTCGACATTGCAATGATCTCAGCCCCATACCGAGAGCCAGCGCAGAACTTATGGGAACATTGGTTCTTTTGTTTTCTTGCTAGAAACCTGCCAAACAAACCATCTCCTTCTTCCCCATGGTGATTTTATAGAGTAAGCACTACACAGGTACAGTTCTGTCCTCCAAGGCTCAAACATTGTTCCCCTAAACCTATAAGATACAACATGTTCCCTAATGTCCCTCCCTCAGGTTAATATTGTTTCCTCAACAGACAAGAAGGTCTGTAATTACATTAAATAAAAACAAAGAACTGCAGTAGAATTTAGTAATGTTCCCTGGTAGTGAAAACACACCCAGTGTGTCTTTTTTATTCTGGATTGGGAGGACTTTTGGCATGGCTATTAATCATTTAAGACCAAAAAACATTTCAACTCTGAATTTAGTGTTAGTCACATCACCGGGAGTTTGCCAGTTCTATACAAGAGGGTACAACTATCCTCTTTCTCCCTGGGTCAGTAGACTGCTCCTGCCCTTTCCGATCACTCAGTATTATTGATACTGAGTAGATACTCAATATTATTGATCCCTCTTTCTCTCTGGAAATGTATGGTTTTCCTACCTCTCCCCCCTTACTAAATATAACAGTCCTCTCTCACTCTCTCTGGGTAGGTAGGGTGGTCCTCCCTCTCTCCATTACTCATTATAACTGTGGAATCCTGTGATGCAGTCTAAGCTAGTGAAGGGAATTGGAGCTGACCAAATATAAATATATAATAAACAAAAATCTACAGGTTTAGCTTTTCAGTTGTGTGCTAACATTCTGGAATATTTATCTTTATCTATATTTATACGTTTACTCTCAGCTTTATGTTCATTTGACTGTCCTCCTTTGTGTAAAGAGCAGGAGACTTTCCAAACTATTGTTAAAAGCATTTTTCACAACTTTTATGGCCCAAAATTGGTGACTCTCCTAGAGGCATTTGTTCTGTAGAAACCTCCAAGACATTCGTTCTGTAGAAACCCCACCATGAATATGAATGGACAGCTGGAGCTATCTTTGTATCAAAAAATCCACATTACCACATTAAAAACACTTTTGTAAACACACTGACAAGCTCACTCGACTACAAAGATGGAAATACAACTAAATTCTGTTTTATAAATCAAAAACAAAGTTTGATAGAAATGTATTCCTTCAACATTATTGAAGAAAACAAATATTGTATAATTTAGCTGAGGGATCTCCAAAACCAGCTGAAACATTTGAGATGTCTAAGAGCTGATGAGTGCTGTCATCACAATAAGGGGTGTAAAATGGGACATGGAACTTTGGCTGCTGTTTGGAATTTTTTGCAAAGAAAAAGTGCTAGATGTCTTTCTGTCTCAGGCTCTTTAAAAAAATTAAGTGTCCCAAATACATGTCTTCTGGTTCTGCTGGATCTGAAGACTTCAGGATTATTTACCAAAAATCATCTACACCCCTACCTGAATTACTGCAGTTTTCGAGACTAAAGTATGATTGTGACTGGCTTTTACAAATGCTGCCGATGAGCTGACATTTTTTGGAATTTGCATGTTATGAGCCATGCCTTAAATAGGTTTCAATACTGTAAAATTAAGAACTTATTAAAATAAAAAACACAACATTCAAAAAATTACTTTAAGGAACATTAAAACAGGCTGTGAGATCCGTCAGGGCCCTGCCCAAAACTGGGGAACTTAAAATATCATTGTGGATAGGAAGCCTTGATCTCAGAGGTTTGCTTTTGTCTTTGAAGAATGATAAGAAGGATTCAGAGTGAAATCAAGTGGTATTACAAATAAATGTTTTTATTCATTAATAAAGCTTGAAAGTGGGTGAAGATAGCAATAACCAAACAGGCAATAATAACTGCTTAATTACTGTACATCTAATCGTAAATAGGTTTAAATAAAAAAAAACATAACTGTTAGTATTGCTGACCTGAAATTATTTTACTGACATTGTCATTCTAATGAAAGGGCCCATTCACTTACCTGTGATTAAAGAGCCTGATGTTGCTGTCAGGCAGCCTGTTTTCAAATCATTGTCTTTATGATGTCTTCAGAAATGACACAAATATATTTTTCTGTAGCATTTTTCAATAGCTTTTTACCCCCACCCATTTAAACAAGAGACATAAGAAACGTTGCAGTTTTTAATTGCACAACACAGGGCAGCCTGTGTGTACATAGCAAGGGAATAAAATATAAATTGACTGGAGAGGAAGAAAAGGAACAGATGACACAATATTTGTATCAACCGAGGGAACAATGGTGGTAGAGTGGGACAAGGGAAACAACAAAATTTCACTTGCACCCCATGGTGAAATCCCCTTCTAATGATATGTAAGTGGGAGGTACTTTTAAACAATACAGATGCTTTGGGATGCAACTTTGGTTGCTATTAGATGTTTCTTTGAATAAGGGGAGGCAGAGAGCAACGAAGCCAAATATGTAATGTAGATTGTGTACAGGCCTTCATTATTACAGCTGAGAGAATGGACCCAGACTGCAGAAATGATGAGGTCAGGTGATCATGTTTGGGTTATTGAACACATAGGAAACTGGGGAGAGGGGGGTGGCGTGGGGCTGCAGATGGTAAATGTCAGCAAGAAACCAACCCCAAATCCCTGACAATTTAGGCTATTTAGAATTCCAGGTTGCATGCCATTTTCCCATTCCCAAAATGAGGAGGACAACAGGCTAAAATAGAAATACACAGTAGAATTTAAACCACAAATGCGATTGCAAGACATTTTAAAGGTCTAGGTTACCAGTGGCATGTCCTGCCAAATCTCCTTAATGGAGGGGGGTGGGGGGGTATGGGAGATTAACCACTCAATGGGTGAATTTATCAAGTGGTTACGTTGAAACGGAACAATTTGTTTTTTCTGGTCACCGTGTCACCATGAATACCTAGCAGCATAACACAAGAATTTCTCATTAAGCTACATGAGCACATTAGTGTGAGCCCACCAGGGACCAATACAGATCACAAAATGATAAAAAGAAAAAACATATCTTCAAATAAGAGCCAATCCCGGGGAAAAATTTTCAACCAGACTGAAATCTCCTGTGTCCGGTTCAGACCAAGACAGACCAATACAAACAGGCAACAACATTTATTCCGAAAAGCAGCAGATTACAAAAAATATATACTTGTAGAGCTCCAAAATCAAAACACAGTCCAATTAGCAAACAACACAGAATCGTCATACCAAAGAGCTGAGTCCAAGAGAACAGTCCAAATAGTCCAAAAATGCTAATCTAAATCAGCAAACAATATAAAAGGAGTGAGACAGGAATACAAATTGAAAAATACAGGCAAGATAATACTGATCAGACAGATCAGACAAGTAGGTTCTAATGTGCAGGGATAGCTCACAGAGCTAAGATTTTTGAGGCACATATCTCCAATAATTAAGGTCATGTGATTAAAACTCAGGAGATTTAAATCTAGGCATTAGAAGTTGTGGGAAAGAGTGGAAGAGTCTGGGATTAGTATTTTGATTGTATCTGACAGCCCAAATAGCGTAATAGTCTTACAGATGAACCATAATATCTAGAAGTGGGACAAACTGTCAACAGCAGTCACATCTAGTGTAACATGGTCTTATAACATGCTAGAATTTTTGCTCTCTTTGGTATTGGGTTGGCTAACAGCCCTCAGGATCAAACCAGCCTTCTGGGTTAGGACCTGTATCTTCAGTACAACAAAAGACATGCTCAGCAGGTACCCTCCAGCACTTTGCATCACACGGTTGGGCTGCTAACTACTTTTCAGCAAAGTATGCCATTCCACTGGTGTGTTTTGGAACATTTCAGGATAATCTCTGCCCACAAATAGGAGAGGGAAACCCACAGATTTTGGACCATTTTTATATGTTAAAATCAGATTTTCCCAATGCGCTCTGAGTTCTAAGGGATTAAATTGGTATCTGGCCTTCATCCTGAATCGCTGAATTACTGTTTCCTCCATAATCTTGTTTACAGATTAAGTTATTTTAATGCTTGTTCAGGGTGGTTTCTTGGGACAATATTTAGAACAGCATTTGCACCCTAGTGGATTTATTTATTTGTGAAATGCTTGTTCTATGGGTAAAATGCATGTTCTATGGTGAGAGAACATCAAAGGAAAACATGGAAATTAGATAAAAACATTCCGTCGCACTGATGAATCTTTGGGATGTGTGCTGAACACTGGATCTCACTTTATTATGAAGTGAATATATTGTGGGTTTATTGAACTCTTATTTGTTCAGTAAAGTCCAGATGGCATTAAAGGGTTTATTATAGCCTATTAGATATCTGTTTTGTGGGAACCGCAAATAATTGCACTATTATTAGTAAAAATTAGTAATTAACTTTTTGGTAAGGCTTATTCAAATAATTCAGCATATAAAAGCCCTCTAAATTCATATCGTATATGTGCCAATGAATTCTGAATAAGTATTCGTTAGTTATTAGTGGCTATTAGTAACAAATTATGAATGATTACTTATCAATAATTATTGCCCAATAATTATTAATTACTAGTCAGTAATTAGTGACAAAGATTTAGTGACTCCTAATTGTTGGGATGGCGTAGAAGGTAAAACATGATCCCAGTCCATGGTGAATCCCCATGGCTCCAAGAGCAGAATTTCAGAAAAGTGACTGCATTAAATGTCCTTATAATTAACCTACCTAGAGACTCACAGCTGAGGCCTCATACTGTGTGACCAGGAAAAAAACCTAAAGGTGTAATTGCTCCATTTTCCTCTCTTTTTCCCCTTTATCATTTTCAGACTGGATGTGGGAGGTGGACCTTGAATGCTTCCAGGCTGCTGAATCTTTACAACCTTGACATTCAGCAATGCTGTCATGACAGCCAGCGAGTTGCTTGGCTGATGCTGCCCTATATTTTCTCCCTTTCAATAAGAATTGGATTTTTCACAATGGAATCAGAGGCAGGAAAGCCGCTGTGGAGTTTTGAGGGGGCTTGATGGCTTTAACATCTCCCAGCTCTGCACACAGCTGCTGTTCTAAAGCCGACCTTCGGCTGTCGGCACTATCCCTAACAAAAAATAACCCTGCTGACAGCCAAAAAACACACTGAGCACCGGCTTAACCAAACTCCTACAGAGGTTTTAGTGTTACTGATACATGCAGTCCTTGAAGGGAAAGTCCACCAATTTCTCCAAATTTCTGTATGATTAAACATGATTTCATTCAGAGGTTCTTCTACCACCAGTTTTTCCAAACTTCTGCCTAAATAACCAGTTAAGATGTCATTATTGATATGTACACTGGTATGTACTGTATGTATACCTATATACATAAATACACATATACCTACGTACATAAACACAAATACACATATATAAATAAATGTGAACATAATGCAGTCTCTGCCTCTGATTGGCTGATGCTGACACGCGTTCCTTGGTTTAACCAATTACTATAGTTCATTCATAAAAGAGGCAGTACTGTTGTCATGTAGAGTGGAATCTAAACAAGAGACCACTTCAAGACGAGAAGGACACCAGCAGAGCACACAGACACACATCACACGTGTGAAGATCCTTCAATCTAGACACACAAACAGCACGGAGAATCTGCAATCAAAGTTATAGTATAGTAACAGTACTGGCATTCGGCACAGCGTCCAAAATAGCACCACTAGTAAACAAGGATGCTAAGTGGGATATTAGGATATATATAGGATATTATTTTGTAGATTGTATAGTATTATATGTTAGATTGTTCAAGATAGTTTTCAAACTCCCTGTATTACTCCCCCACATTTCTCATATGTGTTCTCTCATATACTTGGTCTAGTTACGCTATTCTGATGTAATTACGTCAACTGACACTTGCAGACATTTTAAATATATGTTGCTGTACCAAACCCATTTAATCAGTAATTTAGTTTGTGTTACGATGTTTTAGTGAAGAATGATACAAAATAAAAGTCAAATTTTTTTAGATTTTTGAGGCAAGGACATCAAAGAGAAATTTTGGTAATTTTGACAGAGTCAGCCCTTCTAGTGATAAGAGTCAAGCCCTACAAATAACACTAAACTATACAGTGAAGCCAATTCAAACTATGTTCTATTAAAGATAAATTTTCACTTTTCACGTCTGGTTCCATTCCCCACCGTTGTAAACAAAGCTGACTCTACAACTATACAACCTACAACCCACCCTGCGGAATTTGTGGAAATTTTGAGAAAGCAATGAAATTCTGCATAATATGTCAAACAGTTTTAGTTAAATACTTTTATATTCTCGCAAGGTGAAATATAACATTTTGTACTAAAGCAGCATAAGAGTGTTTTTCGTCTCTGTAATGTTTTGGAAGTGTCCCAAATCACTGGCTGAACTTTCCCAGGCCACAGTGGGTGGGCCTTTACCAGGCGTATTCAGCATGACTAACACCTTTCATAAATGCCCAGGAGCCAGCTTGGTCCTGTAATCGTTATAATAACGATAATAATGTACAGAGGTGTGCGTATGTGTGTGTGTGTGTGTGTGAGAGAGAGAGAAGGGCAGAAGTTAATGCGCTAATAGACCGTTCCAGATCCGTTCAGCCTGGACAGCTGTGAACGTCCTTCATGTGGTCAGACAAGTGGATTTATTTGAAAAGCTCAGCGTTTTGATCTTCTGAGTTTGGAAAATGACCTCTAAGGTGGAGATTGTAATGATTAAATGTTAAGTAGGGTCTTTTTTACTGCAAGAAGTTCTGTTTTATTGCATTAATTTAATAAATGTTTTGCTTAATAACTTTAACCATACCCTGGTTTTCTGTCATAGTTTATTTTTTTGAATAATAAACACACTTGTAATGCTCTTTTTACACTTGCAATGCTTTTCACTCACTTGAATTTCTCTTTTCACTATTATAATGCTCTGCACCCTCATAAGATTCATCTCACAATCAAAATTCTCAGCTCACACTTGTAATCTTCTTCACACACTTTTATTTGATTCTCGAAATTCGGCTCTTAGACTCAAAATCCTCCTTAAACATGTGTACTTCTCTTTGCACAATGGCAATTATCTTCTCACATTTGTAAGATTATTTTCACACTCATAATGCTCCAAACATATTTGTTATTCTCTTCACAATCTCCTAATACCCGTCACACACTCCTAACTCTCTTCACTCAGTCCTAACTCTTTTCACACACTTGTAACGCTCTTCACACACTCCTAATTATCTGCACACACTCCTAATACTTTTCAGACACTCTTAATGCTCTTCACACTCCTAATACTCTTTACACACCATATTCACCAAACACACCTAACTCTTTTCTCATACTACTACTATTCTTCACACACACACACACACACACACACACACAAACACAATACTGTTCACACACTCCTAACGCTTCTCAAATTTTCCAAATACTCTTCACACACTCCTATAATTCTTCACACTTACCTAATACTCTTCACATACTCTTAACTGTCTTCAGGTACTTTGAAAACTCTTCACACTCTCCTAACTCTCCTCTCACACTCTAAAGGCTATTCTCACTTGCTTTAATGTTCTTCTCACAATTGTAATGCAATCACGAAATATTGTGAGGTCTGAAATCTGCTTTTACTGCGCCCCACCCCCTACCAAACACACCCAAATATGACTAAGACCAGGGTTCAAATTTTGGGGGGTCTCAGGAAGGTCCAGGGCCCTTTGATTAATGCTTGAGACCCCTGAAGGCCTCAACTGTAAAATTTGTGTGTCTCGCCATCACCCCATCGACAATAATTACAGGTCACTCTGTAAGAGGTACCACACACTTGCCACCAGTATTTCACACAGTGACACCCCCCAGCCCACCCACCCATCACCCCAACACGCATCATGCATGTTCCACAGACACAATTCATTAAAGCAGCTTAAATAAATGAGCTCTTACAGTGAAGGAAGTCAGAACTGGCCTAATTAAATCCATGCAGACAACATCATTACCACACAAAAACTACAAGCGTAATCATTTCATACTTTTCAAACAGTTTTAAAGCACAGCAAAAAGCACAGCCTTAGCTCTTACAAATGTATAAAAGTACATTTTTATTTGGAATAATATAGAATAAAACTACTTATTTCTGTTTCTACATGAATGTTTTTGTTAGGTTGAAATGGTAAAACTTAAAATTCATAAACTTTAACAAGTTGTTCTTAAAAAATGTCTTAGAGGCTTTCTTTAAAGAAATCCATATGATGTTCCTCAAAAATGTTAAAGACAACATTTAAAAATGCCTTTAGGACATTTTTTTATTCTATGGGATGTTCTTCAATTTTTTTTTTATGTCTATAAGATTTAAAAATACATATATCTTTAAGACATCCCTCAAAACTGAGTGGCCTACTACTAAAATCTTTTATATCATTTTTTATTATTTGGTAGTCTTTAGCCCTTTAAGTCTCTGAAAATCTTTGGTATTTCTGTGTACAGATGTGATTCGAACAGAATGATAAGAAAACTACTGTTCAGGTGAACTCAGATCAGTTGCTGGAGCTGGAATGTCTGCATTTCGACTGCATTTGGACTACATTTGGTCATAAACAAATTCCAAAAAAAAGATTATGGGCTGTTTTTTCCTACCTGTATGTTTACCAACTCACAAACAGATGGTACATGTGTTTGTGTGTGTGTGTGTGTGTGTTTGTGTGTTTGTGTGTGAGAGAGAGAGCAAGAAACCATATGTACTTATCAATAAAAACACAACTGTAATACCTACTCCCGTCTGAAACCTGCTATTCATTTACAGCAGACCCGCGGAGTCTGAAAGGTACCAAACGGAAAGGTGAAATTGTCCTTCAGAAGTAGAATCAGAAAATTTTATTGATCCTGGAGGAAAAATTATGACTGCACAGGTAAACAAAGACACAAAAACAAGACTTATTTAATATATCATGTAAAATATTGTAAAATGTATTGCGTAACTGATATGTGGTAATTTGACCAAAACTCTCTTTGTAACTCAGTTGATCATCACAACCACTGTAGCTAAAATTCTAATTCAATCCAATTAATTTCACACTCATGAAAGTGAGCCACAATGCCATATTTGGCAGATAATATGTCATACAGTGTCAGAAAGACTTTAGGATCCATTAACAACTTTGGTATGATTTTATACTTAGGGGTGGGGATGAGGGGGTAGTTGCCAAAACAATAAATATCACCGCTGATTTTTCTATTCAACTTGACATCAGAGGTTCAGACTGAAATCAGAGTATTGGAACGATCTCCCTGGACTGTCCCAATTGTCCTGGTACATGAAACTACATGTCCCCCATCCACTTGCCAAAACAATCTGTCAGGGCAACCCTGACAGGACCCATTGGGGGAAAGAAGGCACATTCAGGTGCACTTGTATGTAACATGTGTGTGTTTTTGAGACAGCCACATGTAGAGGCAAGCACTGCGAAAGCATGGCAGTAGAGAAAAAAAAAGAAAAAAGAAAGAAGACAAGCGGGTAAGCATTGCTTTCTGGCTTCACTGGAATTAGTCAAGACAAAGAACATCTGCTAAATAAACATTGCAATGTTGTTCCAGCAGTGAACGCTGGCTGACTGTGAAACCATTAATCAGTAGCTCTGTGCTCATTGGCAAGTGTACAAGATATAGGAAGAATTTCTCTTACCACAGGCTTGAATATAAATTCTGATAATAAAAAAAAGTACCATAATGGTAATGACAAAACCATATTTGTGGTCTTTCCTTTTTTTGTAAAGAATTTGAAAATGTGCACTTACTTTATGTTAAAATTTAAACATAAATAACCCAAATTAGTTACTTTTAATTATCCTCACTCATTTTTGGTGGGTAGGGTATCTCCCGCATCACTTTATTCACTCTCACTGGGTGAGTATGGTGGTCTTCCCTCTCCCCCATCACTCCCCCAGCTTTGGATGACTTTTCACTATTCCATGCTTTTTGAACTTTGGTCCTAATTGTGCTTAATGACCATTTTAACTGTCTGCTATTCAGTTCCACAGCCTTCTGTCTCTTTTGAGACAAAACATTGGGTTTGTCCATGTTGATGAATGATAAAGGTATTTTTCCATGTGTGTGACCTCATATTGAAACCCTGGGGAAATAGAAAACAGTCTCAGACAACAATGGCGTAACAATGGACAATAGAGTAAAACTTTTTCCTCAGAGTTTAGGATGTATATCAAATATTTTTAGATGGACCAATAATCTTGCACCTTTATTTCCTTAAAATAATATAAAATTCTGTTGATTATCTGTTTCTTCCTCCAAATATGTGAATCATTATACATAGCATATATGATTGTTTTTCCCAGTTTTTTAAGGAGTGGCAATAATTATATATTTGACTGTGCATGTGCACATGTATGTGTTGCCATTACAATGGAAACATGTGCAATTATCCAGTTAGAAATAGTTATTTTATGCTCATTAAATCATTGCAAAAAGTTCAAAGTCCGTACTTCACTAAGGTAACAGTGAAAATCACACATTACTCAGAGCATTTGATGAGGTGTCTCCAGATGTTTGGAAGGCATTTCTCCAGTATACGCTGGTTGCCCAGCAAATTAGAGCTACTTTAGAACAGAATGAACCTGCGAGATAAGCTCACGCAGCTTCTGAATGGAGCCTAGCAGTTCAGAGAGCTTTAACTAAAAAAAAGCATAACGGCACTCGTTCAAACACCTCCACATAAAGGCTGGATTTATGTGCCATGGCTACACCTCCCAATAAAAACATATCCCTCTACCGAGGGAGCGCATAAACCTGGAAGAGATTCTGATGATTAAACCTGTGAGCATGAAACCACACGGTTTATAGCTTTGAACACATACAAGCCCACCAAAATCCGTCATGCCCGGTGTTCTCCAGCACCAGAGCTGTTCCTGCAACACCAGATGATTTGTTTGTCTCCTCAAACGCTACAGACACTGCTCAGCTTATTAACCCTGCAGCTTTTTTAAAACAGTTCTACGCATTGCCATGTTTTTTGCTTGTGCGCAGACGTTCACACTAAAATTAAACTTTTTGAATTGAGTTTTTCTTGAATTCACACTTTTGTGCCACCTGTCATTAAGTTGTTGATTGACTGTCACATAAATAATGACAATGGTCTGGCAACTGTAATCCTAAATCTCCGTTAATCAGAAGTGTTGTTCAGCATTTCTAAGTATAGGAATATTCAGTGTTGAGCATTCCATATCGCACCGGTGTGACTGGATGCTTTACTGGAAAGTAGTCAGGGGCGAAACCGTATGACTAAATGGATAAAAATCTGGCCACTTTTCAGAGAGGCTGAATTCCAGCCTATTTTTAGGAAAAAAAGGGGATTTACAATCTATACATGTACAACAATCTAGAATAATAAAAAAAAAGATTCAAGAGCATCTACCTCTAAATTGAAGGCACATTTTTGAAGCAGCCTTCCTGGCTTCACATCCACAGCTGATGAGCATGTATGAGCATGGAGAAGAATGTGTTGTTTGCAAGTATTTGTTGTGTTTTTGCTGAGGATCTTTTCCAGTCAATTTCCTACAGCAGCTTCTCCTTTGATTCCCTTAATTTGAAAAGTCCAAAGCAAGTAAAACAGCTATTTTGATCTGGTGGCACTTCAAACACGAAATAAATTCGAAGATGTGTATTTAATTGAAAACAAGGCTCAACATTTCAAGCTAAAAATTAAAGTGATTGTGCTTTACTACAGTATTATTTGGAAATACCAAATCAATCAACCAAACTCATATTGATGTAAAAATTTTTTTTAAAATATTTTGTATAAATTGATTTGTATGTATATATATTTGTACAGATAAAAATATATATTTTAATAAATATATGATAAAAAATGCATTCCTTTGATTTTCACTCAGATTAATAGTCATTTGCCAAAGCTCTATTCTTGATCAGATTATGTTTTTTTTTTTTTTTTCAATTTTCTAACTGAAAATTTGTTAAAAGCATTAAAATAGCATCTTTAGTGCACAACTTCAGTTGGGGCAAAAAGTACATACAGTAAAATAGAAAATTGGCCATAACTTTTTCACACTCCACATTTCACATCTTTTTTTTTTCTTTTCAGCAGTGTGTCCACTGTATCCATCTAATTTAATAAAAATTTCAATGAAACTTTTAAATTAATAATTTTACTTCCATTTTTATTTAACTTTTTCACTAAATAAAGTTTAACAGTTGCAAGTTTGGGGGAGTCATTGTCTAGGTTAGTTTTAGAAATGAAGGGCATAAATGTCCTCTTAAAATAACAGAATAGTCCTTACAACCCAATTTAATGAGTTTTAAAACTGCTCTATATTCCCTTTTCCTGAGGGGAAGCAAGGAAATTTGAACCTTTTCCAAACCACACTTTACTGGTTTTAAAAAGTAATAAAAGTCAAATAAAAAGCCTGGAGTTGGGCAAGGTGTGTCAATGTAGTTTTAAAACTTGTAGGATGAATGGAATGTGATGCCATTATGGTCCCTAAAGAAAAAGGTAAAAACCCCTGAGGGCACCAACCCAGGGATGATGAGCTAATTATTGCTAAAATGACTTTAAAAACACAATTTATTTTTGTGTGTGTGTGTATTGACTAAAGATGAAACCATGCATAGGACAAATCAAACAACTGCCAAAACTGAGAATACATTTGGATTTCAGATACTTGTTACCATGCAATCAACCAAGCTGTTTGTTGTTTTTTACAGCCTTTATGATAGGTTTAAATGTGTTGTTTTATGATCTGTTCGCAGAGTGTTCCAAGAGTACTGTGTCTGTTGCCTCGCCTTGAGGCAGTGTCTGAACTTCATTTTCATTTATTTGGCCTCATTCGTGCAAATGTATGCATACTTCCCCCAGCAGTGATACATCTCACCATTTATAATAACAAATTATTTTATAATAATTCACTC
This sequence comes from Rhabdalestes septentrionalis, assembly GCA_037832545.1. Taxonomy (NCBI): domain Eukaryota; kingdom Metazoa; phylum Chordata; class Actinopteri; order Characiformes; family Alestidae; genus Rhabdalestes; species Rhabdalestes septentrionalis. Next base: position 22,304 of record JBBMFX010324917.1, read on the forward strand.
TTCCCTCCTTCCTTTCGTCTACAGCTCCTGTGTGACCCCAAAAGTCCCAATAGATCCTCCCTGACGTGAACCCCAAGTCAGGTCAGACTTTCCAACACAAACATGGCAGAGCTCATCCCAAACACAGCGCTCCCAAACAAACTCAAAAGACTGTGAAATGGCCTCGGCTCGGCTCCCCGCAGGCAGCGGCCAGCCAAGCACATAGAAACATCAGCTACCGAATATCCCTGGCCGTTCAGGCTCCATATCACTCGCTGCCTCTATTGCTCTCCTGAGGATCCGAGTTGTTGAGGCATTTCTTACAAGCCAACAGAGAACCTTCCTCAAAAAATCAGGAACTAAAGCTTAGGATGATGTTTCTACTGTTATCATTTTCGAGAAACTCATGCTGTTTTTGTGGCGTTTGACAAACTTCCCAAAAACGAAAGAAATCAGTATATTTAAAATGTGAAGTATTTTACCCCTTATACTTTAGATCCAAATCCTCATTTCTGCATTCTCAGCATCTAAACAAACGAACTGTGAAAAAAGTGAAACCTTCATGAACTTTCTTTCATAACACATACCCAGTGTATCAAGTTTTCCAAAAGTGGGGGTGTTCTTGGAGGGGAAGCCAAGTTATACATACAATTTAATCAGTTTATACAATTTAATCTGACAAAAGTGTGTGTGGGGGTAATCACATTTCACCTTCCCACCCCTGCGTGCTACAACCCTGCACATACAACACTTCACTCTAAGTAGATATTGGTGATTTCATGGTAGATACTGAATAATTCATATCAGATACTAAATAATCATAGTAGATACTGAGCAATTCATGGTAGTTACTGAATAATTCAGAGAAGAAACTGAATGGGTTAAAACTGGTACTGAATAATTCATTCATATTGAATAATTTGCAGCTGATGATGAGTAATGTATAGCAGATATAGATCTTTCAAAATAGACACTAAGTTGCTATATTTATGTTTTAAGCTAGGGAAATATATCTCAGGTCTTCTTCAGCTCTGTCTGACAGGGTTTTAAGTCTCTATGTTGAAAATGTGTTTAATGGGGTTTTGGGTGGTGTAGAGTAACCCTGGCCTGGCCAGAGCTCTCAGGGGAGCGGCTGGCAGTGTCCCACCTGCCCTCATTAGAACCTCATTACCTCTCATTACTGCTGCAGCACGCTACGCTGTGTGAGCACACATCTACAGAGAGGAACCTTTAATTCAGGCTCAATGGGAAACCCGAGAACCCTCATGAATAATGATAGCAGACATCATTGTATAGGGGGAAAATAGCACTGTCCATCTGCCTCTGTACAGGAGTGCATCGGGCGCTTTGAAGAGTCCTGCTCGCTTTCCCTACATGCTAGAAGATACCACTCCATGCAAACATGCTGCCATTTCACCTATGGGGAAATGTTGGATCCCTATTATTAAGTATCAGTTACGTATATAAGAACAGCTTAGCTGATGAAATTCAGAATCAGAATCAGAAAACTAGTGATCCTGGAGGAGATTGCTTATGTTATGTCAAGACAGACACACAGAGGCACAAAGAAAGGAACAATATAAGAAGAAAATGTCTAAAATAAAAGTTTAAATAAAAACAAACAAAACCCTCTATCCTAGAAACACAAAATGCTGGGGTATAAATACAATAATTTATTGCTAACTAATTCACTAGCAACAAATTCTTGTTTGTAGTTGATCCTTCCTCCTCAGTGCTATCAGACTCTATAACTCCTCCCACTGTCACTAGACCAGCAATCAGACTCTATAATTCCTCCCCCGTTACATGCCCATCACAGTCTATGACTCCTCCCGTCACACTTCCATCCATCAGACTCTATAACTCCTCACCCTTTAACAAACCCTCACATATAACTCCTCCCTATCCCACACTCACCAATCAGACTCTATTACCACAAGGCTACTATTTTCTATCTTTTGCTTGATTCTATTTGTGTTTTTTGTGCAAAGGATTTCATTATAACTGTGGAGCCGAACCTGAATTTGGTATTTGGAAAGGCACAAATTACGTGTTTTTTACAAAAACGGTATTCAGACAAATACTTTCCAGGGTACATATTTCACCTGCATTCGGTACTTGCTCGCATTCGGGAGTAGATAATTCACCACCCCTCGATACACCCTCATGTACATTTTCCCTTTTAACAAATACAAATAAAGACACGAAAAGCGGCCGCTCTGCACACCCCTAGTGACATTAGAACACCAGCCAAACTCAGCATGAAGTCTGACACCTCGAGCATCAACCCAAAGCTGTTTTGGTGTATGATGACAATTTACCATTTTGTACCTCTCACTTTTGAAGGGTTAATGAATACAATACTATGACGGATACTGAGTCATTAAAGTGTGCAAAAATTGCTGAGATCGAAGTAGACAATAAATCATTGTACTATGAGTACACCAACAACAGCAACAGGGCAAAAAACAGGCATTATATAATAAATACAGGGTATTTGCAGTGGCAGTTCGGGAGTACGTTCTTTTGATTGTTTGTTGGTTTGATCCATCCTGCTTGCGTTCTAGGGTTTAAAAAGGCATGAAGTGTTTGAGGGCAGATTCTCATGGAAAGAATTTTGAAAGATCTCACCAGCTTTGCTAAAATGAGCTTGAGCATACAGTATGTGGATGTGTAATGATGAAGAAGAAAAGAAAAAAAAGACACTCCACAGAGTTTTTATAAGATAGAAATAGTTTTTCTTCTCCTATAAACACTAAACTAACCACTGCCCACAACTGTGGAGGCACTTTATATGTTGCAGATGTTGGCTGGATGGTCCTCTGAATATTCTCCAGCTCTTTATTTTTTCAGGCAGCCAGAAGCTAATACATGGCCTTTCCTGATGCTTTTTGCCAGTAAGCAACCTTTTTCTAATGTATTGCCTTTTGCTTCCGAAGGACATTCAATCAGTTTGGACTTGTTTATCACTGTATTTGGTCCCCTGGAGATTGTCACCACAACACCCCCATTCTGCTATAAAACTACAACTGGCAAAACATTTTGAGCAAATTTAAATTTAAATGATGAGATATTGTGCTGATTAACTACTTTTAGAGGTGCAAAGTATTTTAAGTAAACCAGGATTATTTTAGTTAAAACATTGCCACTTTTCCCAAATTCATTTTCTTTGAGGACTGAAGATGTCTTTAATATGCTCAGAAAAGCACAATTTGACAGCACTTACAGCAATGAAATTAACGAGTAAATAAGTAACAAATAAAAATAACCATCATAACATTGTCCAACCCTGTTCAAACTGATATTCCTGTAAAATGTCAATAAACTTCACTGGAAAAAGTGTTTTTAGCTTAAAACTTAAGTTGATTGTACTTTAAATAATAATTGAATTGAATGGCACTACTGTTATTTTGTTTGTGACAAAGTGTTTTTAAAGATAAAACTACATTTTTTATTTAAAATGTGTCTACATTACTTGATTCTATTAAAACCCCATAATTAAATGATAACTTTTGCGTAATTTACAGGGTTTTAGGAGGGTGAATGTGTTCAAATAAATCTTTAGTGTTGTGTGAAGCATATTCTAAGTGTTTTAGAGAAGTTTTCTCTCTAGTTCTCAAAATTTCAGACAGGCTGTCGTGAATGTCTTTTATCTTTTCTCCACACTTGTTTATGACAGAAACATGAAGGTCCTTTCATTTGACTCCACACCGTAACATCAAGCTGGGCACTCATGCATAAAGCGTGTCTGAAATTTTTTCCTCTTCAGTGTTAGTATTGGTTTCTCCCCGCTGCTTGGTGTCTGACATGCTAAACACACTAACCCCGCCCAGACGAGAGCGACAGAGCTCTGTAACGTGTTCCATGTCTGCAGGAGGAACAAGGCAACGCTAGCAAGCCCCTCTGGTTGTGTAACTTGAGCAGCTCGTTGAAGAGATGGAGATGGGAAGAGAGGGACGGGTGGGGGGGTTGAGAAAATTGAGAGAAAGCAAGAGCTGATGTTTCGAGGGGTGGAAAAAGAAAAAAATAACTCTGAAGGCTGAGAAGCTCTGGTCTTGGCTCACTAATCTAAGAAGGCAAAAATGTCAAGAATGCAGAACTTTCACAGTCAAGAAAGATGATAAAGTATATAAATTCAACATTCCCCAATCTTTGAGAATACTTTAAGAAGGTCCCGCCACCAATACCACCACCACCACCCTTCACCTTAAAGAACATCTCAGCTATCAGCGCCCAGCCCACCCAGCACTCCGTCACATACGGCAGGGAGACTCGAGTTGCTGAGACTGTTTTCACAAGACCGCAGATTATTCTGGTCTAAAACCACAGAACTTTATTGAAATTACAGCCATAAACACATAAAAAAACTGCTCATTTCTTGTTTTTCTAAAGGCTCCTGTTTTAGGTGTTTATGGCATCTCAGGGGCTTTGGAGTTTCTTGCATGACCCTTTTGCTTCTCACACTACTCTTTATGATCACTTCTATCAACTGCAGGTCTGTTCTTTCCATCTGCATGTCAACTCTTTAAGATGACAGTCTGTCTGGCTTTCAGACTAGAAGATTTCCATTTTTCCAATGACAGGTACACTCCACAAATATTATCACACATTTACTCACCTATGGACCTCTTCCTCTCGCTCTCTCTCTCTTTCCCTCCCTCTCTTTCAGTCTCAATGCAAAGCCCAAGCCCAAAGTTGGTAGTCCAGCCTTCACACAGGTTTTCCTTTTATTTTTATTCTTTTTTTATCCCAGAAAGCTGTATCCTGCCAGCTCTTGTAAGGATGTTTTATCCAGGTTGTGTGTTGCTCGCCTCCCACTCTCCCTGCAGGAAAATTGATTGTTCTGAAAGTTTTGAGTCCCACAGTTCTTTCCCTCAGTTTCCCCAGGGCTATCCAGCATGTCCTAGTCCCTCCCTCCCTCCCTCCCTCCCTTGCCCGGCCCCTCCCTCCTCTCTGCTCTATAGGCTGTAAAGTCATTGGAGTGGAGCTGAGGGCAGTGGAGGAAAGGGAGGCTTTGTTTTGGTTCCACTCGAGGGATGATTCACAAGATTGATGCACTTGACGTTTCCCACAGATGTGAAGTCATTACACCTGTGCTTCCGTTCAGTAGTTTTCGTGAGGAAACAAATCTGTCAGTCTGTCTGTCGGTCTGTCTATCTATCTACCTAGCTGTCTGTCTGCCTGTCTATCTAGCTAGCTATCTGTCTGTCTGTCTATCCATCTAAATGCCTTTTGATTTATTATACAATTGTACAAAAATGAACCCTGTTCTTATAATAATTGCCTAAAAATGGTCTAGACTGAAATACCCCTAATGGTTGAGGCTAAAATTCTGTAAGCTGAACAGGAGAACATACATGCAAATGTATTGGTTTTGTTGACATCACAACAACACAGATTTTTAAAAAGAGGGTTTGTTTTCCATATTTGGACCGTCTGGTCTGGGGAGTGTTTACTTACTACATTTGAAAATTATATGGAGCCTGTAACAAATGTTAAGTCCATATTTACCCCTATGAAGATGTAACTCGATTACAATCAAGAATGTCCGATATTAGCATTGGCGAAATGCTGTGCTTTAGAGATTCTCATTTAAATCCCTCTCAAAATCGCAAAGCCTAGGAATGGACGTGGTGTAAAAACTGAGCCTGAAATGAAGCTTTTTTCCAACCAAAGGCAAAAATCTGGCTTTAATAACACAGAAATGGGAAATCCTCATGAGGCTCTCTTACAATTTCCCTTAAATCCATGTCTATACATTGTCTCCATTGTTTTACCACACCCAGCCCTGAACCAGGCCACACTGCTCGTATATCACAACTGAGTGGTCCCTACACTTGCTTTACCTTTCTGAACTTAGCTTTCAGACACTGGGCTGCTTGTTAAGTGTGGAGCTGAAGCTACACTTTGTTCTGTGGGTTATAAATGCTGGCTATGATCCATTTGTATAAATTCACCTGTACATTTAAATACTGCATAAATGTGAGATGTGTCTCAGAGTGCTTAGAATGAACATTTATGCCAAATGTAGAGAAGGATCCTAGTGAGAACTTACCAGTCAGGTTAGCCATTGACCACTCATTGCAGAAATACATTTGACAGATGCTCTTATCCAGAGCCACTTCCACTTAAATCATTTTGCAGATGTAGATGAATGTAATGTTAGCAGCCTTGCCCAGGGACTCTTATTTATGTTCATTGAACAAATGGGAAAATACAAAACATTGTTCTTTTTAAGAAAATGTTTTAGTAAATTTTAGTAAATTTGGTGAAGGAGTACATGCACAATGTGTGTAAATACTGTTTTTTATGTGTGCCACGTGCAAAAGTGCAGTGCACTCAGTTTAACGTCCTATACCTAACTGCTGTGTGAAGAAGACCCTGTGAATGGAAGCGGGGTCTGTGGAGGTGGAATATCTCCATATTTCAGGTTTTCCTGGCAGCCAATGGATAAATGTCTGTATGTGTGTATGTGTGTGTTTGTGTGGTGTGCTACTGTTTCTTTGATTGCCTTGTTTGAACAAGACCCACCATACCAGAGTTAAGTGGATGTGGAATTTAAAAGAATGGCTTTGATAGTAAAAAAAAAACGTGTTTTCCCTCTGCTAATCTGTGTCCGTATTCATTTCCATCAAGGTTTTCGGCGAGTGAAAGTGGTCGGACAGGTTGACTTGAATAATGTGGGTAAGGTTGCTTTAGCTGGAGGACATACGGGCCTGATTACACCCCATTCTCTCTGCATGCCGATGAATGTTGACGTGACGCTTCGTTGGGCCCTCCCAATCCTATATAGCTTTCACGGGTCTTTTAGCGCTTGGCGTCCAGCAACTCGCGATCACAATCACAAACCATGACTTCTATCGCTCTATCAGGAGACCAGTAGGGAGCCTGGTGGGTGGAGCTTCAAGTGTATGTGTGCTGCAGGAGGTTGAAATGTATGTGTGTATGTGTGTATAGTACGTCATCAGGGCGTGGTGGTATCGGCCCTGTGACTCAAAGGTAGTGGAGGAAGCCCCAGGTGTTTCTGATATTTTCTGCTTTTCTTGGCTGGCATGTTGCCCAGAGAGCTGGAGGCAGTGGAGTGAAGGTTTTGAGGACAGTCATAGCTCTGCATAGATCTCTGGTGTGTAGGTGTGATAGGGCTTTTTTATATAAAATTGTTTTAGGTGATAGGGGTTTTGCAGTCGCAGCTCCATGACTATGGAATGACTTGCTAAGCCATTTTAAGCATACCCCTTCACTTACAGAGTTCAAATTTCCTTTAAAAACACAATTTGGATCCCTGGTTTCGACCCAGTGTGAGGTGGTGACATATTTTTTGGACTTGTCTTATATTGTTGTATAGATGTGTGTATTATATTATTTTATTTTATTACTCTCGTACATTTTATGGATGTTTTATATTTTATTATATTCTTTTAATAATTACTTATATTGTTTTTTATTTATTAATTGGCCTGTGTGTTGCTGTGTTTCAGGTTTGATTGTATTGTACAGCATTTTGGTCAGCCTTGTTGTTTTAAAAGTGCTTTATAAATAAAATTGTTATGATATGGTGTGTCTATGTATGTTGGTTCGAACTTCAGGACTGATAGCACTTATTTAGTGTGTAATATTGAACCCAGGGATACAAACATATATGTAACCTGTAGGTATTAATGGTTATTGTTGTTTTGAGCTTTTGTTGTGCGTTTTCTGCACTTAATTGTAATTACATAATTATATAGTGACACATTGCATAATGAGTAAAATTACATGTGTGCTTGATTTACATTCTGCATCATTTTCTCCTTGACATTGGAAAAAAATGTGACAATAATTTCAACTCTGCTCAGCAAAAGTCCTGTGCAAACTGTTTGGCCACTTCTCTGAGCAGCCATTTCTCTGAGCACTGATTGGACATCAAGATTAGTTTTGCTTGAAAAATGTGTTCGAAGTATAATCAGCTAGTTAGAAGAACATAAATTTGGTTCCAGATTTCTCCTTGATGGATCCAGATGAACCAGGTATTTAGATGTTTGATGAGAACTACAATGTAATAATTGACTTCCATGAGGAACGAGAAAGCAATCACACAGACATACATGACATTGCTAGTTACTGTATTAATATTATTTGTAATCAGCTTTTAAAAACATATATTGGTGAGCTATATAAATTTTGTATTTGTTGAAGACATTTGAAAGTGTTATATGTAGCTTTGAGTGGAAGAAAATGAATTACATTCACATTAAAGTTCCGTATCCATAGATTTGGGTCTCAATTTCCATAACAAAAAAAATATTATCCCAGACGTTGCATCCAGAGATTCAGGTAGGAGTGATCTGACACATGTGCGTAAGGCGGCACCGTTGGCATAGTCACAGTGCTAAAACCAGAGGATACTGCACATGGCACACCTCGCAAAGATCCCATGAGGCTGTGCAGGTTGACCTTGACAATGAGGGGGTCTGTGGGACAACAGCTGGTCTCCAGAAAATGTTTTACTCCATAGGAACTCTTTAAACACGAAGAGCAGAGTCTTTTTCTGTAATTAAGTATGTAAAATGCTTGCTTTTGTCTAAAAGCTTTAATCTCTTAATGTGAATTAAAGGGAATAATTCTCATATAAAATTACGTGTATGTTTTAAGAAGCATTCCCTCCTTTTAAAGTAAGTCTATGTTTTAATAAGCATATAAATCATGAATCGTAATTTATTTACATTTTCTGACTAATAAAGACTCTCAAATTGTGAAAATACTGTAAATTATTTAACAAAAAATAACCAAGTGCATGTGACGTAAATTTTAGTGTGAGTCACATTCCATAGAACATCTCAGTGTGTGCAAAACTTTTGTCTAGTACCATATGTTGTTAAAGTTTCTGTACTTCATGGTCCATTTGTCCTTTTGAGGTTTGAACCAAATGATATTTCTGTGGCTGTAGATCTAAACTAAGGAGGTTTAAACACAACAAATAACAAACAGGAGGAATTTGACCAAGTTAAGAACAATTTAAGGGGGCAGTAGTTTCCCTCCCTTCTCTTCTTGGTTTAAATACATGTATTCTGAGCAGAAAGCTCTATATAACATTTTTCTTGGAAAAAATTTAGTAACCTGCATTAACCCTTCAATGTGGAGTGTCACACAGTTTTTATTCATCACTAGTGTGGCACGAAAACCATGGTAACCACAGCTTGTGTTGTTGTACCACAAACACAATAATCCAGTTAAATGAGTAAAAGTTAACCAAGCAACAACAGCATCGATCATCTCACTGACAAGGAGATGATCGATGCTGTTCTGGAGACCAGTGGTGCAACCAGAGCAAATTCAAAATAATGAACTATCAAACAATAGTGTGAAGAAATTCTCACACAGCAATGGCTAGAACTGTTAAGAAACTGTATCACTGAAGATTTAAAGACACTCTTTGAAGTTTATGACATGTGCAACAGCCCTTTATGTTTTCAACTCATTAATTTTTCAACTTCTCTTCTTTTTCCAGCGTTAGTCAGACCTCGCCAGCACACCTCTTTCTCCAAGTCTTTCTTGCCATGGTTTTTCAGATCCACATTTTGTTGAGTGACTCCATTTGGCCTCCCACACTTGTTGCTCGGTCAGTGGTTGACATATGGCTGCCTCCTCTTCACTCATTCAGTCTTCAGCTCCATCCTCCCACCACATGGCGCTTCAGAGGGCCACTATTGTCCTCCCGAGGACGACCAAGCCGAGCAAACATCCACCCTCTGGACGCCGGAGGACATGGAGATGAGAGAGCGAGGGCAAACACGGACGCAGAACAAAAGAGAGAGTGACGAGTGAGAGGATGAAAAGGAGGCTTCCATACAAAGGCAGTGACTCAATAATCAACTAATATCCTTAATTATTATAAATGTTTCAAAAGAAACTGAAATTTAATTATATCAATGGAATACATATGGAACTGTCACATGGACAAAGATGGTGAATAAGGAAGCCTGAGTCATAATTATAAAATCTAATTATGATAAACAAACCTAAATACAGTACATAATCGTAATTTGGAAATTACAGGCCTCTGGACTGTTCTCTATATAGGAAATATTTCCTGAAACACTAATATTACCACATAGGTGCCAAAGTATTTAAACAACTCAAGTGAAAGGAATTATACAACACAATTATATATCAGAGACACAAACCACACAGTAATCTAGAGTGGTCAGACCACAATTTGCAGTAGAAAATATAGCTAAATATTTTTTAAATCTAATGTTTCACGGCAAAGATGCAAGTAACCTAGATAAAGATGTTCCTACATTGTATCAACAGTACACTGATCATTGCCAGATCCTCTAGAATCATCTGCACCAGTTTTTTCTCTGGTTCAGACCTTAGGTTAGAAGTGCTTTGTCATGCTTAAATGACTCATGTATTGGTCACTGTATGGTTAAATACCTATGAAACCGGTCAGGTTTAGGAAGAGGACTAAAAAATCTTTGTAAGTTTGTCAGGAAGCCTGGAGAACTGTTTCTCAAGACTACATTAAAAATACAAGAACATCTGAGTATTTGGAAGGAAAATATAAAGAAATGAGAGGTGGCTCAAGATATTTACCCAGCACTGTGTACCTGTGTATGGATCCTAATTTGACTAACATTGGAAGGCAAATTGTACATTAATTAATTGTAAAATTGTATAATTTTATCAATATGCTAATTTTCACTTGCTGTGAACTACATTCAGCTAATGAGTGTTTGAATTTCAGTGGTTTCTGGTAGAGCACTGCGGATGCTTCATTAATGGATTAAGGGGTTTAGAACTGTGTTCCCATTTAATGAATCAATAAATAAATAGGAATTCTAATTTCTTGAGACACTGTTTTATGTTTTTAAGGAAGAAAACCATTAAATGATGCTGGTTTATTCAAATTAGTAGTGTTAATTGTGAGTCTCTGCAATTATAATTGTGCTAAATCTCTGTAAATGATTGTGCCATACGAGTTGCAGATCTGGAGGTTGGCTGGCAGTTATTAGTGGAGTCCAACAGAGCTCATATTCAGACATATGTAATTATATAAGAGCAGACGGACCCAGTCAAAGTGACAGCAATTAGACACATTCCTGAGATGCCATTTCAGCCCACGGTGCTCCGCTGTGTACAGGGAGGGGTTTATTCACACAGACGTTTGCATTTGTCATCACATGGAATTGGAGAGCAATATATAATATATAAAGGTCATACAGTTAAACCACATCTACTTGTCTGATCCAACTTAATGTAGAGCTGGATGCAGTTTGAGGCTCCAGAGAAATTTTAGAGATGAAAAAGTCTGGGTGACTGTTGATCAGAGTTGGACTGACCATCTGGCATATCAGGCATACATGGTATTTGGGGAGGACATTTATTTATTTCTTTGTTTATTTATTGGTCTTTCTGGCCCATAAGACTTGTCCATCAATGGCCCATTTGACAATGGGTTGGCTAAATCAACGTTTTAAACACCACCCCCACTTTCGCTTTGGTCCCTGTGGCTGTATAATTCATTCACCAAAACAAGTCAGCACAGGAGTTAACATGTTAATTTCGATCAATTAATAACAGAAAAAATAACATGTTAAAAAATGTATGCTGATTAATCACACTCCATGACTTTAATCCAGTCAGGTGTTCTGCTGAAACATGCTACACATCAAGATGTGCCACAAACATTTATCTGTGCTATCTCAGGACTTTAAGGGATCATTTTTCCACAGGGTAGCATTAATCATCAGAACTCCCTGCTTCATGGTAGCATTTCTCAGTTTTAGAACCTGACTGTATAAAATGGCTCTAAAGATCTATCTATCAATCTAGGCTCTTCTATTTTAAATTCATTATTTTTCTCAGCTTATGCATATTATTTGCCTATTTGTCATCATTATCAGTGTTATACACTGACCATAACCTGTATGAGCATGGTGTTAGAGGCAGCTTTTCTGTAGGTACACTCAACAAAAATATAAACGCAACACCTATGTT
>JBBMFX010325026.1:0-18812 GCA_037832545.1 Rhabdalestes septentrionalis
GTAGAGACGATTGTAGATGAAATTGAGGAGAGATTTTATCTTAGTTTTTATTTTATAAAAAAACATTTTAGTCTCGTTTTTTTTCGTCAACAATAATGCATGTTAATTAAGTCTTAGTCAGCATTTTTGTACACTGTTGTCGTCATCGTCTTGTCTTAGTCATGGAAAAAAAGGTCGTTGACGAAATTATTTCGTCTCGCTTCGTCTGATGAAATTAACAATAGTTTGCAGAACGTTCATGTGTTTGCAATGCGTTCGTGTGTTTGCTGCACGTTTGTGTGTTTGCAGAATTTTCGTTTGTTTGCTGCGCGTTTGTGTGTTTGCCGCACATTCGTGTGTTTGTTGTGCATTTGTGTGTTTGCTGCGCGTTCGTGTGTTTGCAGTGTGTTTGTGCGTTTGCATCGCTTTCATGTGTTTGCTGCGAGTTTGTGTGTTTGCAGTGCGTTTGTGTAATTGCAGCGTGTTTGTGTGTTCACTGCGCGTTTATGTGTTTGTTGTGCGTTTGTGTGTTTGCTGCACGTTTGTGTGTTTGCTGCGCATTTGTGTGTTTTCTGCCCGTTCGTGTGTTTGCAGCGCGTTCATGTGTTTGCTGCGCATTTGTGTGTTTGCAGCGCGTTTGTGTGTTTGCAGCGCATTTGTGTGTTTGCTGCGCGTTTGTGTGTTTGCTGCGCCTTTGCTGTGCGTTTCTGTGTTTGCTGCGTGTTTGTGTGTTTTCAGTGCGTTCGTGTGTTTTTTGCACATTTGTGTGTTTGGTGCGCGTTCGTGTGTTTGCTGCGCGTTTGAGTAATTGCAGCACGTTTGTGTGTTTGCTGCGCGTTTGTGTGTTTGCTGCGCATTTGTGTGTTTGCTGTGCGTTTCTGTGTTTGCTGCGCATTTGTGTGTTTGCATCACATTTGTGTGTTTGTTGCGCGTTTGTGTGTTTGCTGCGTGCTTGTTTGTTTGCAGCGCGTTTGTGTGTTTGCAGCGCGTTTCTGTGTTTGTTGCGCCTTTGTGTGTTTGCTGCGTGTTTGAGTGTAAATATAAGTTTGAATTACATAAAATAAATCAAGTGTGATATCAAGTGGAGACCAGTATTTAAGGAGATAAAATGTTACATAAATGGATTTGATAAAAACATAGAACAGTATTAATCATTAAAACACAGTAAAGAATACTGAATGAATTGTCCAAATCAGAAAACCAAACTCCAATAACTCCCCATGTTCGCGATCTCACAAGCAACAAGATATTTTCATGGCTGCCAATTCAGTCTACAGTTAACTGGTTATAGCATCATGCTAGCTATACAAATTCAGGGTGCCCAAATGTTTGGAGCTCCCCCTGCTGGCAACAGGTGGGTGGATGTATAAATCAAATAAATGTGTTTTTCTTCCTGGAGTTGTTTGGCCCCACCCATTCAGCGAACAAAATGTTGTCACTAAAGTGGTGTGCTGCTCTTATAACTGAGTTATTGTTGTAGAAATACCAAGCATTGCGCCAGGTCATGTAACAGTATCTTAGAGGAAAATGAGTAAACTTAATAATTGTGATAAAACACAATAATAATATTGTGATTTACTAAATAACTATTATGGCTATCAATCACCTATCCTTAAGGCACAATAACAAAAGCTGTTGAATGCTTAGGAATAAAAAAGGCTGGAAAGGATCACACAAGCATCAGGTAGGACTCTTTTTGGTAGAAAGTGTCTGAGAAAAATGAAAATGTAGTTAGTAAAAATGTGAGATATGAACACTGGTGACGAGTCTTTTTAATTAAACATGTGCAGTCGCTTGAAGTGAAGGAACTAAAGTACATGCTGCTATGATCTGTTGATGAAAAATTATTTTCTGAGGATGTGCACATGCATGGGTGATGTACATTTTAAACATAATGCTAAACCATGCCTCCTGGCCTACAGTGGTTCTAAAAATAAGCAAAGGAGGAGGCAGAACTGGCACAGAAGCCTCTGCCAGTGACCCATTTAACCAGAGAGGGAGAAAGAGAGAGAGAGAGGGAGATATAGAGAAAGTGTGAGTTAATTAGCCTGAATGCAGATGAAATGTTTTGCTGAAACAGTAAGAGTGATGTTTAGCTTAACTGAAGGATTTGCTATTAGCAAGCTAGAATTGGCTATGTGCTAGCAAACCATCATTCAAGGCAATGGAAATGTCTCTAGCTTTTTATTGCAACATTTGTCAGTGTATTGTTTTGGCTGTTTTTATTGAGGGCTGGGACTCTGGAGGGGTTGTTAGGACCGGGCATCTGGAGTTATAGCCCCAAATGTTTTATGAACAGCCCTAGATCTCTAAAATAATAGCCGAAAATAGCTGAAATGCCTGGATTTTTTTAGGATGCACATGCACACAAAACTGACCCTAACTCTGCAGAGGAGAAAAAACAGGCAAGGATGTGAGTCCCTGTCTTGACCCCACCATAGGCTCCCAGTACCTGCGACATTAGTGTCATTACAGAAAATGAATGAATGTACACAGGCAGATTTATTGCTGTCATTTCCAACCTGCCTAATTTAGCATCTTAAACCACAATTCCTTCAGTGTCATGTTAAACTGGTTGTCCAACAGTAGATACAGTGAACAAGTTTGTGGAGGCTGCAAGGATAATAAAGAATAGATCTGTATGCAAATTTGTAGCTGTTTGTTGTTCATTTGTGATAGTAGTTTTTATGAAAGTACTTTTGCTTAAAGACAATGAGACAACCTACCATGTGTGTGCTTTAGTCCTTAGAATTTTTTGAGCAGTTTGAAGAATTTTATTTAGATTAATGGAAGCCCACCACTATACCACACTCAAAAGGAATCAGCTCAGTGTGTTTCAGAGCAGAAGAAGACACTAAAATGTGCAGGCCAAGATTGGTTCTGCCTCAGTTCCTACTTCACAGATGCCTTGCTGTCATGTGTCTTTCTAAAGAACAGCTGTTTCTGTCCAGCCAACTTCAGAAACACCCACACGTGAGGCTGAATTTGTCAGAGCTCAGGAGGGTTCACTAAGAAACTGGAGGCTCAGCATGTGCAAATTGTGTTTTCAGTGTGTGTGAAGTTGCCGGTGCTTTGCCTGACAGGATCAGTGTCTAAATGCAGTATTTTTTGTTAGGTTGTTTTTTCTTTATACTAATGTTTTTGTTGATGAACTCAGCATTGTTTTTCCACATAAAATGTTTGAATTCCTTAATTTTTTATTTCAACTTTGAGTACAGGACCCCTGAAATAGCGGTAGCCACCCCCTGTAAAAAATTCTAGCTCCGCCACTGGTTTTGAGCGAGTTTTGTGGCTCCGGGCAGCTGGGCGGAGTTTCTTTTGTTTGAACCGAGAGAAACGAGTCGACTCCTCCAATTTGACTTCTCGACTTCTCTCAGTATGAATGGAAAGGAAGCGGTATTTAAGCAAATATTGGTTTAGAATTTTGTGGTAAAGATAAGGTGTCTCCAAAAAACCCCACAAATGAATCATGAGTCAAAAATCGTGAAACGAACTGAATCGTGGGTTTGGTGTGCCGTTACAGCTCTGATGTGCTACCTGTGCTCTTCTGCACATGTGCAGTTCCACAGTCTTGGGATTCAGTGCTACCTAGCATTAGGAAGCTGGTTTGTCTCTGCTATCTTGTGTTAGATACTGGTTTATCTGTGCTTTCTTGCATTAGACACTAGTTTATCTGAGCTATCTTGCATTAGACACTGGTTTAGCTGTGCTATCTTGCTTTGGACACTGGTTTATCTGTGCTATCGTGCGTTGGACACTGGTTTATCTGTGCTATCTTGTGTTGGACACTAGTTTATCTGTGCTATCTTTCATTGGACACTGGTTTATCTGTGCTATATTGCATTAGACACTGGTTTATCTGTGCTATCTTGCATTAGACACTGGTTTAACTGTTCTATGTTGCATTGGACACGTGTATCTGTGCTATCTTTTGTTGGACACTGGTTTATCTGTGCTATCTTGCGTTGGACACTGGTTTATCTGTGCTAACTTGCATTGGACACAGTTTTATCTGTGCTATCTTGCACAGAGTCACTGGTTTATGCTGGTTAATATCTTAAAAGTTAGTTTAATGTAAGTGTATGTTATTCCTTTGGGGTCTGTGTCTATGTAGTATGTACATAAAGTAATTTCCTCTAGGATCAATAAAGTTTCCTGATTCTGATTCTAAAACACCTTATTTCTGCAGTTTGTAGAATGCTGTTTGAAACTAGGAAACATCAGCACTGTCCGGATTCACCACAGCCTGGAAGCATGGCACAATCTGAAGTAGGAAATGCAGGCATTTCCCAGTGTTAGAAGTTACTAAATAAAAGAGAGATTGAAAGTCTAATGTTGATTATTCATTCATTCATTTGCCAAAATTAATTTATATTTTGAATACAGCAATGTATGATTAATTTATTACAGAGCTTGTAATTAATAAGCATAATTTTCTAAATCTCATGACACTCCTAAAATATACATATATTATACTGTTGCAAATTTCCCACCTGAGGGACTCATGAAATGTTATCCTGTCTTATTTTATCTCTTAATTTGGTGGCAAGTGGCAGCAGTGAACTGAGAGAGCCCGATTATTGTGTTTCTGAAAAAGCAACGTGTCGACCCAACCGACAGCAGAACATTGTTTCTTGCCTGAAATATTCCATCAATACACAAACATACCTAAACTAATGGTCCTAGATGAAATTAGTTATGTTAACTGCGCAGAGACACAGAGACACATAGAAAAGAACCGTATAAAATATAATGTCTAAATAAGTGCTGAAAATACTTAATATGAAATACATTATGCTATATATACAAATTTGGGGGAATTCATACTATTGATAAATAACAGTACAAATACTAGCAATACCAAGGAGGTTCAGCAGTCTGCTATTGCTGTAATAGAGATCAGTAGCAGGTCAGTAATATTGATATAAGTATTGATATAACTGAAATTTTAGATAGTAAGACTATTGCACCTACTGCCAAATTGCACACAACTATAATGATAATAGACTATTATAAAAATATACTGTTGGTTAGAACTGGTATCAAAGGTGAAACAGGCTGCTGTAACAGTGTAACAGCTTTTACCTCAAACAACAGAATAAAGCGATGGGAGGTTAGTCTGCTTATAATTGTTCTGCAAAACACACACACACACACACACACACACACACACAGTGAGGGTTCAGTGTTGTCCTTGAAGCTGAAGGATATCTGTGGCTGAGGAAAGGTGGCTGAACAGAGATAACTGTCCTTGGGAACACCATTTACACACATTCTCTCACACACAGTCTCTCTCTCACACACAAATGCATACACACCTGCACACCTACACATTCTCACACACAGACACACACACACACACACACACACACACAAAAGCATACATACAACAAATACATACACATACATCAACACACAAATCTACGCACAGACACACATACTCATACACAAACATGCACACACGCACACACACACTTTTAAACACACATGCACACAAGCCAGTAAACCAAGATTGTTTTGGTTTATTGGCTTCCACAGCAAGCTCTATTGTTGCTATTGTTGTCTATTGTTGCTGTTTTTTCATATACCTATGTGTGTGTGTAGTACACTTAAAAGCTACTATTAAAATATATATAAATTGGTACCCCTGAAATTCTTTCAGAAAATAAAATAATTCTCACAGAAATAAATTGCATTAACACATGTTTTGCTATCCACATGTTTATTCCCTTTGTGTGTATTGTAACAAGACATAACAGGAGGTAAAAATAGTAAATTTGAAATAATATCACACAAAACTCCAAAATGTGCTGGACAAAATTATTGTCAACCTTTCAAAATTGTGGATAAATAAGATTGTTTCAAGCATATGATGCTCATTTAAACTCACCTGGGGCAAGTAACAGGTGTGGGAAATATAAATATCACACCTGAAATCAAATAAAAAGGAATGAAGCTCACTTAGTCTTTGCATTGTTTGTCTATATGTGCCACTCTAAGCATGGACAACAGAAAGAGGAAAGGAGAACTGTGTGAGGACCTGAGAACCAAATTGTGGATAAAATATCAGCAATATCAAGGTTAGTCCATCTCCAGAGATCTAGATGTGCCTTTGTCCACAATGTGCAACATTATCAAGAAGTTTGCAACCCATGGCACTGCAGCTAATCTCCCTGGACGTGGACAGAAGAGAAAAATGGATGAAAGGTTGCAATGCAGGATAGTCCAGGTGGTGAATAACCAGCCCTAAACAAGTTCCAAAGACATTCAAGCTATCCTGCAGGCTCAGGGAGCATCAGTGTCAGCGTGGACTATCCGCCCACATATAAATTTTAAAAATGGTATGGTCGGAGACCCAGGAGGGCCCCACTGCTGACACAGAGATATAAAAAAGCAAGACTACAGTTTGCCAAAATTTACTTGAGTAAGCCAAAATTCTTCTGGGAAAATGTCTTGTCAACAGATGAGACCTAGAAGGAGCTTTTTGGTAAAGCATATCAGTCTCCTAGAATGAGGCCTACAAAGAAAATGACACAGTACCTACAGTCAAACATGTTGGAGGATCGATGATGTTTTGGGGTTGTTTTGCTGCCTCTGGCACTGCGTGCCTTGACTGTGTTCAAGTCATCATGAAATCTGAGGACTATCAAATAATTTTGGGTCACATTGTAGGGCCCAGTGTCAGAGAGCTGGGTTTGCGTCTGAGATCCATGACCCAAACATACTTCAAAAAGCACCAGAAATGGATAGAACAAAGTACTGGAGATTTCTGAAGTGGGCAGCAATGAGAACAGATCTAAATCCCCTTGAACACCTGTGGAGAGATTTTTAAATTGCTGTTGGGAAAAGGCACCCTTCCAATATAAGAGATCTGAAGAGTGGTCCAAAATTCCAAATGAGAGATGTAAGAAACTTATTGATGGTTATAGGGAGAGACTGATTTCAATTTTTTTTCCAAACGGTGTGCAAACAAATATTAACGTAAGGGTGCCAATAATTTTGTGCAGCCCATTTTTGGGTTTTTTTTGTGATATTATGTCAAATTTGCTTTTTTCCCTCCTGTTTTTGTTTTGTACACACAAAGGGAATAAACATGTGAATAGCAAGACATGTGTTAATGCAATATGTTTCTGTGAGAAATGTTTGATACTCTGGAAAAATTTCAGGGGTACCAACAATTTTGTCCACGTGTGTATGTCTATGTGTTTGCTCTCCTCAAATACTGCACATTCCTGATTCTGCTCAATCAGTCCTTCATTAAATTAAATCAGGAGCTGCTGATGGATTTTCACGGATCCAAACAATGACTGGAGAAACCAAGGAGGAATCTGGAACCGAACCTGTGTTCTCCTCACCAGCACACACAATATCAACTACTATAACAAACTAAGCAAATCTTGATTTTATTTAAAGCTTTCTTGTTTGATTGCATTTGTTCTAATGTTGTATTTGCTGCAGAAAGTCCCCCAATGCTCTGACAGATTTAAATGGTTTAAACAATTTAAGCAGGAGGCTAAGTCTTTTGTACAGTATTATATAGTATTATATATATAAATACAGCTCACATTTAATCCCAGACAGACAAAATGAATAAATGTTATACTAGAAAAAACAGGACCTTGTCAGTGAGGAGACAGGAATGTGGGAAACGAGAGGTGAGCTACCAATGTAGCATATGAGCCCAGTTACAGAGACAAACAAGAGAGCTGGTGAACCACGCGCCTTGCTCTGAGAACACTCCGTGAGGAGTAGAGGTTCCCACCAAGGATTCCTCATTCCCACACCTACACAGGGAGGGTAGACAAAGGTTGAGATGGGAGATTAAAGTACTCACGGTACCGCAGGAATTGTGGAGAGATAGTAATTTCTGGCATGAGTTGGAACCCTAATGTTTGGGTGGTAGATATCACCTGATTTCCTGTGTATATACACATGAGTTACTTCCGATGTCCCATGACGTCATGCGACCTGGTGCGTGTGACAGCACCCCCCCTCTCCAGGGTCGGCACGGGGACCCAGGACTGTTCCTCCGGACCGTAGCCCTCCCAACCCACAAGAAATGGCCACGGTGTCGCCAGTCCAGGATCCGCCGAAATGTGTATGCGGGACCAGCTTCAAGGACATGGGGCAGAGGAGGAGCCAGGGCCTGGGGAGACAGAGGAGAAAAAAAAACAGGTTTGAAGTGAGATATATGAAACACTGGGTGAATACGGAGATGACCAGGCAGCTGCACTCTGAAGGTGACAGGGTTGATTCTCTGGATGATCTTTTAGGGCCCAATGAATTTGGGAGCTAGTCTTTTGTAGGAGGTTTGAAGGGTGATATTCAGAGAGGAAATTTAAACCCTGTCACCGAAATGGAACATGCGTCCCGGGGAGTGCCGATGGCGATGCTGTTGGGTGTAGCGTGGTTGGCACGCTGAATAGGCTGGCGAGCCAATTTCCGTCGGCACTGGCGGACGGGACCACAACCTCCGGCTCCTGGGGCCCTCTGTCCGAGACGATGTCCTTGGGGAACCCATGCAATTGGACAACGTGCTTGAGGAGGAGTTTTGCTGTGGTCTTGGCTGAAGGAAGTCCGGTGAGTGCCACCAGGTGCACGGCCTTGGAAAAGCGGTCAACTATATTGAGGATTGTGTTCTTCCCCAGGGAATTTGGGAAGACCCGTTATGAAGCCCAGAGCGATGTGACTCCAGGGCAGGTGAGGGACTGGTAACAGCTATTGTTCCCCCGGGGCTGCGGTGTTGATGGGTTTGGAGTGCAAGCTGATGTAGCAATCCTGGACGACGGATTTGATGTCCTGATTGATAATCCTCCATCAGAAGGCCCCCTTCAGTAGCGCACTGGACTGAGCACACTGGAGGACATCGGACTGGAGGCCGGAGGGCACAAACAGTCGACCAGTAGGGGTCTCAGGAGGAGATGGTTCCAAGGTGTGCTCCTGGCATACACGAACTTCCAACCCCACCGAAGAGGTGCCACAATACATCCGGACGGCAAGATGGGGCAGCCTCTGTCCAGGGATGCTCAAGCTGGTGTTGGAGGGAAAGGGCATCGGCCTTAGTGTTTTTGGCTCCCGGACGATAGGCGAGATGGAAGTGAAACTGTTCAATAACAGCGCCCATCGTGCCTGCCTCGGATTTAGCTGTTTGGCCTGGCGAATGGTGGTAAGATTTTGGTGGTCAGTCCAAACTGTGAATGCCTCACTGATGCCCTGTAACCAGTGGCACCATTCTTCCAGTGCCCACTTGATGGCAAGCAGTTCATGGCCCCCTACCCCGTAGTGCTGCTCGGTGGCTTTAAATGTTCTAGAAAAGAAACTGCATGGGTACATTTTCTGGTCTGGACCTTGCTGCGAGAGAACCACACCTACGCCCATATCAGAGGCGTCCACCTCAACAACGAATGGTTTGGTCCAGGTGAAGAAGGATGATGGGTGTAGATGTGAAGCGATGGCAGAGATCATGAAAAGCCTGAACCACTGCTACAGTGAGATTTAAAGGACCGGAGGTGGGTTTGGTGAGGGCAGTAAGAGGTGCTGCAGCAATACTGAAGCTTGGATGAATCGTTGGTAGAAATTATGTTGCAGCTGCTTAAGCCACTTGGGTAAGGGCCAAGATCACACAGCCTCCAGCTTCTGGGGATCAATGGCCATGCCTTGGGGGGAGATGATGAACCCCAGGAAAGTGGTGGAGTGCTGGTGGAAAGCACATTTCTCCAACTTGCAGTACAACTGATGGGCTAGCGACCTCTGTAGGACTTCTCAGACATGGTGGGTGTGCTCCTCTTCGTCTTTGGAGTACATGAGGATGTTGTCCAGATATGCAAAACACCACCTACCCAGCATGTCCCGGAGGATGTCGTTAATTAAACTTTGGAAGGCCACCGGAATATTACACAGACCAAATGGAATAACCAGGGTTTTGTTGTGGCCAATGGAGTTTATCTTCCAAGCGTCACCCTCTCTGATGTGGACCAAATTGTAGGCGATACGAAGGTCAAGCTTGGTGTACATGCGCACACCACAGAGGGTGTCCAGGGCAGTGTTCTTGAGGGGGAGTGGATGACAGTTTTTAACAGTGACTCTTTTAAGTCCCCGGTAGTCGACACAGGGGCGGAGGAGGGGCCCGTCTTTTTTTTTGACAAAGAAGATTTCTGCCGCAGCGGGGGAAGATGAGGGCCGCAACATTCCGTTGCATAGGCCCTCTGTGACATGCTCCTCCATGGCCTTCTGTTCCTCCTGTGAGAGGGAGTACAGATGCACAGGCGGTGCGATGGCATTTGGACAGATTGGCGGTGACTGAAGGCCTTGGACAGGTCATGGTATGGGGCTGGAATGGCTTCCACGTCGACTCTGGGGTCTGCGGACTCCTCAGAGCACGCCTCAGCCTTCGTCGTGGAGCAAACTCAATGAGATCAGTGGATCGTGGAGCCTTGGCCACAGATGGCCTAAAATAATGGGTGGATCTCGGAGATGGGTCAGTAGAATTTTGATTTTTTTTGGCGTGGTCTTCTATTTGAAGGTGAACAGAGTCCGTCTGCGGATGGGGCTATTGGAAAGGGGCCAACCATCAACGGCAGTGATGTGGACAGGCTGTGTGAGCACCTCAGATCAGATCCCCAGCTGGGCAGCAAATTTCTGATTGATAAAATGCCCCAGAAACGACGAAATCAGCGGTCAAGATCTGTCGGAGGCCCAACCAGAGACCTACATGGATGACGAGGCAAGAAATGGTCGGAAGACAGGAGGTGGCTGCCAGAGGACCAGGTGAGTTCCTCCTCCTATTCACCTGGTCTGACCATTTCCTGTGCGGAGAGGCGCAATAGGCACAGAGGCCCTCATGATAGCGAGGGTCCTTCTCCGCCGGTGAAAGGAAGGTGCGCCCTATCTGCATGGGTTCCCTGGCTCTGGAACGCTGGGCCTCTGAGGAGGGTGTCGGAGTCAGTCAAGTCTGGGCGGCTGCAGCGGCCGAGGCAGAAGCGACGGAGGTTTCATCGAATCAGGTTCAGGGCACAGGCTTCGGGAGGATGGCCAGACCCTGGTCGAGCCAGATGGCCAGCTGTATGATACCCTCCAGGGTGGAGGGAACCTCCCAAACTCGGCCTTCATCCGCCCGGACAGATCTTCAGAGGGCGGCATCACTCCACGTGGTATGTACTAAGAGGGTCCGTAATACTGCCGTGTACTTACTCACAGTGCGCTCCCCCTGGCGCAGATGGTAAAGATGGGAGTCAACCACCACCTCACTCTCAGGATGTTGAAAGGCAGCTCTTAGCTGCTGGATGAATCCTTCGTAGGAATGCGCCACAGTGCTGTTGGATCTCAGAACCTCGGTAGCCCACTCTGCTGCCTGGCCAGAGAGAAGAGATTTGAGGAGAGCAATCCAACTCCTGTCTGTGAGATAGTGAGTTGGCTGAAACTCAAAAACAAGGGAGAGATGAGTCAAAAACACATCACACTTGGAGTTGGGTCCCATCCCATTTATCAGGAAGAGCGATGTTAGGGTGCTCAACTAAGGGGGGAGGAATGGGAGCAGCAGGTGGATCTGGTGCAGGTTGGACCACCTCGCTGGGGAGCCTGCTCGGCAGAGTGATCGGCGATCACCTGACCCAGAGCCACGAGGTCCACCTGCAGGCTGGTGGCCACCGTCTGAAGCCTCGTGACCTCCTGTTTCAAGTTCATGATCTCAACTGCCTGCTGAGTAATGGCTTCCCAAACATGAGCGAGATCCGCGGGGCTCACTTCGGAGCCAGGCATTCTGTCAGTGAGGAGACAGGAATGTGGGAAATGAGAGGTGAGCTACCAATGTAGCGTGGTGATTGAGCCCAGTCATAGAGACAAACGAGAGAGAGTATGCTCCGTGAGGAGTAGGGATTACCACCAAGTAATCCTCGTTCTCGCACGCACACAGGGAGGGTAGACAAAGGTTGAGATGGGAAATTAAAGTACTCATGGTACCACAAGAATCGTGGAGAGATAGTAATGGCATGAGTTGGAACCCTAATGTCTGGGTGCTAGATATCACCTGATTTCCTGTTTATATACCCCACACGTGAGTTACTTCCGATGTCCCGTGACGTCACGCGACATGGTGCGTGCAACCGACCTGCCACCAAGAAACCTACAGACTCTATATCAACTAGTGTTAGAATTAGCATTAGCATAGCATGAGCAGAGGATTAGCTTAGCATTAGCATTACCATTAATGTCTGCATAGTATTAGTTTTATCATTAGCATTAGAATATAATTTGCATATAATATTAGATTAGCATTATCATAGAAATAGCATAGAATTTGCAATAACATAGTTTTACCATTAGCATTAGCATTTAAATTAACATAACATTAGAGTAACATTAGTTTTCGCACAACATTAGTGTAGCATTTACGTTAGCATTATCATAGCATTAGTATTACCGTTAGCATTAACCTTAGTATTAACATTAACTTTACAATTAACTTAGCATTGGCATATTAGTAGCATTAATGTTAGCATAGCATTAACATTACTATAACATTAGCAAAAGCATTACTATAGCATTAGCATAGCTTTTTTTATAGCAGTAGTATAGCATTACAATAGCATTAGCATTAGCGTTACAGTTACCAACTGTCCCGAATTGTCTGGGACGTTCCGAAATATGATTTGTCCCGTCAGTGCAGCTCCAGTCCTGTGTTCCAATCACAGCCTCATCGGCCAATAATAGACAACGTAAGGTGCAGAAGTCCTGCACATGAGCTGTGAGACGCGGTTGTTGGTGTTCAGGTAATCGGTGACAAAATTATAGACTATGTGGTCAAAATGAGCGGTGAACCTGCTAAGGAAAAACAAGTTGTTTGGCTACAAAAAATAGTGGTATGTAGGGTGACAAGGCATCCTCTTTTTCCCAGACCTCCTTCTCATTTTGAGACCTGTGTTTTGAGACCAGGCCAAATTTTAGAATCATCCAGGATTTTGAGCTGCCTAATCATTCGTCGCCCCGAGATGTGGCCGAAGTGCGTATAAAACATACCAACCTCCAGGACCACGACTGTGAATCCGAGATGCGTTTATCTCCCCTGGAAACACAGCTGACCTTTGGTAACCTGCCCCTCCACCCCCCATGAGAAAGTGTTACGTAATTGGGGTTGAGATAGTTGGCAACCCTAATTAGCGTTAGCGTTTAATTAGACAGCTATTGAGCATTCAGTTCTTGGAGCTGATGTGTTGGAAGCAGGTAAAATTGGGTGAGTGACAAGAGACAAACTGTGATGGCTCAGAACATGTTCAAAGGCACTTTTCCACAAGCTTACAGGAACTGTTCTGTACCTAAACTGTTCTGATGCTTGGTAATGGAGTTTCTGACTCTCAGCCTGGTAATGGAGTTTCTGACTCTCTTGTTTATTCCTAAACATTCTGCAACAGGGAGGTTTGGACTGTCAGAGCAGCTTATGTTGTTGTGGTCCTATATTATTTGTAGTCTAGTTTCCATTTTTATATTCTTCTTTCTTTATTTGGGTGATGAAAACTTTACCCAGGAAACTTGTTAGTAAAACTTGTTAGGATCACCTTCACGTTTCTCACAGTATTAAGGTCCCAGACAGTGCTTGTACTTCATCGACTTCCCAGCTGTTGGTTTGTGTATCCATTTTTGTTTATTGTGTGGAAAGTAAATAAATAGTGGCTTCTTTCCATGTGGTAATGAAATTTCAACCAATCAGAAAGCAGTGATGCAGCAAGCTCAGCTGTGGACCGCTTTCAGCCCTGCCATCAAGCAGCTTGAGTTTGGTACTGCACGGCTCCTTGTGCCAGGGGAAAGGTCCACAAAACAGCAGGTCTGGAGGGATTTTCCTAGTACACAGTGGTCAGGACCTGGGAAATAGTCCAAGGAATGACAGGAGGTGAACTGGCAACATGGTCATGGGCAGGGGCGCCGCCAGAAATCTTGGACCCCATGAAAGATTAGAATTTTGACCCCTCCCACCCCCCTTTATTAAGATAATATTACTAGCCCCTAACAGGGCCCCATGTCAGTGCTGGGCCCCTAGAATCGTTCTAACATTTCCCCCCCTGGCGGCGCCCCTGGTCATGGGCATCGAAGACTCACTGACAGGAAACTGGCAAAAATGGTTCAACTGGAAAATAGAAGAATGTGACTTTTTGGCTGTGCTGCTCAGATCTCACCCACATTCACTCTTCCGTTCATTATTAAGGTGTGAATAGGAGCCTCACGCTGCCCTGCAGTGAGGCATGCTGGGAGTCGTAGTCAATTCCAAAAAACCTGCATTGGTCATTTCTCAGACTCAGCGGTTTCCTCTCCGCCCGCATGGATAAAGAGTAGTTGCCAGGGAAACGGGTTTCTTTTGGGAATCTCTCAGCTTGGAGCTTTTTTCCAATTGCAATTAGCTCAGCAGCCGGAGCCTGTTCACTAAAAACCCAGGGCTTAGTTAGAGCAGAGAGGATGATGGGAATCTAACAAGCCATTATTATACTTTAACATGCACACACACACACATCCTGAGCTGGCCATTGCAGCCCTGTCAGTGTGTTTCATCATTAAGGAGTGTGAAACCTCACTTCAACTCATGCACAGCTGAAAATAAAACTCCTTTCACTCAATTTTTTCACTATTTTTAATATTTCACATGTTTTTGATTATTTGGCGTTTGTTTTCACAGTAGAATTGAAATATTTTTACACTGGAGTACAAAAATATGACAGTTTGTAGTGTAGCGAATATGTATTAAAT
This sequence comes from Rhabdalestes septentrionalis, assembly GCA_037832545.1. Taxonomy (NCBI): domain Eukaryota; kingdom Metazoa; phylum Chordata; class Actinopteri; order Characiformes; family Alestidae; genus Rhabdalestes; species Rhabdalestes septentrionalis. The sequence goes on from JBBMFX010325026.1 coordinate 14,710, forward strand.
TAATTATGATATCTGATTTAGCTGCGTTGTTTAAATGGTTTAACCTGTGCTGATCAAACACCGCTTTTAAATATTTTTATATTAAATATAATGAGAATGTTGAATTGCAAACTTTTTGTCATGAATTGATTTGAATTATGGAGTGTATTGTTACAAAGTTACAACGTGATTCAATTATCGTCCTGGCTAAGAAGGTAAGAAATCTTGGATTTCCTCTAGATGAAGATCTGTCTTTCTCACCACAGGGTGACCGGACCTCCAGAACATGCAGACACCTTCTTCATAACAACAACAAAAAAAATTCTCACCACGAAAGCCACAAACTGAACTACTGCAACTCTCTACTGGCTGGATTTCCACTGAAGGCAACAAAACCACTTCAGCTGATTCAGAATGCAGCCACAAGGTTAGTAGTCAACGTTCCTAAGTTCACTCATTCCACACCCTTATTAAGGAACCTTCACTGGCTCCCTGTGGCTCAAGTCCTTAACACTGAATGGACTTGCACCCTCATACATAACAGCATTGATAAAACAACGTATCTCTTCTCGTCAAAAGAAGAGGGAGAGATGCATCAAGACTCTCAGTCTCGGCCCCCCAGTGGTGGAACAAACTCTCTCTTCCTATCAGACCTGGAGTCTCTCGCGTCTTCAAGCATAGTCTGAAGTCCCACCTCTTCAAGGAACACTTGGTGAATAACAATCTCTCTCATTTCGCTTGCTTACTACTCAAAAGAAAAAAGTAAACAAAAAACAACACCCTTACACCATCCCTTGCTAACTTTGTCTTACCTTCTGACATCTCTGACAAGTTTTTTTTTATTGTAAATCTGCAGTTAAATTGTTTATGTTGACTTAAGTTTAGCTTTACAGGTGTAAGGTACAGACGTGGACTACTTGAGCACTGATGTACGTCACTCTGGATAATAGAGTCAGCTGAATGCCCGAAATGTAAATGTAAATGATCACTGCTTCGAAACTACATGCAACTCAAAATGGTTGAAATGAGTTTTCTTGAGTAACTAAAAGGGTTGTCTTGCTCCCCCTTCAACTAGGGTGTGTTTCGTCCCCCCCCATAAATATTTTGTTTAGTTCCACCTGCCTCTCCACCGACAGATCATTATCATTACTGCTATATTTTTGTTACTATGCAATATTTTATCATGTTCAATATTTTTTTCATGTGCCATATCACTTCTTAAGAGTCTATTAAGTGCAGTAACAGACCCAGTACAGAGTACACTGCAGCTAATAATTTAATATTATTCTACTTAAACAAGTAAATAACATTTTTAATAACTTTCTTGAGGTTACATTCCTTCAGGTCACATTATGAAAAATAGAATGAAAATAGAACTCTGCACCTGTCGTTACTTCTCAGTAAAATTCACTAGAATGGATCAGAAAACAAATTTACAAACAAGACAGGCTGTGAAATGTTTTACAGACTGACTGAACTAAACCACAGTCAGGTAAATCTAATAAAACTGACAAAGCAGAACTGAACCTGACACAGTGCAGTGACTCTGGTTTTATTTGTGGACAGAATCACCAAAATACATGCGGAAGCTATGGCTCATTTTCTGTACTTTTCTTTATTTTGTAGAAATTCTGTGTGAAATAAATCCAAATAATCACTTGTGGTTGTGTGTTATCACGTGATGTTGTTCATGCTAATGAGCTCCTTCTATTATTCTTTTGCATTAATGTACAATCAGTGGGATACAAATGGCATGGCAATCACGGAATCACCTATTAATTAAATCTAATAATAATAAACAGGAAAATGCAAGAGCGTGAGATGTTATTCACTCTAACGCACCACCTCCAGCATTCCGTTGCTTAATTGGGTAATGAGACCTTGGCAATTACCAGTGTGATGAGCTGCATATGCTGTCCAACCAACTGCCGATCAGGAGCTTTAAAAAGCTGCTAAACCTGTACTATTATCCTCCGGCTTCCTTTACATGATGGCACTTCCATCACTATTTATTTAAATAATCTTTCATTGATTTTCTTTGTATTCTTATATTTCTTCTGCTTATTTACTTCCTACTATTTTAATGTTTTATTTTTTATTCTCTTCCTATAAAGTACATTGAATGTTCTTTAAATAAATTCATGAATAAACTTGAAATCTGAACTCAGTGATATCAATGACGTTTCCTCATGTAGGCTTGAAGTAAAATTGTCTCCAGTGTTGTGCCAGGTATTCAGAAATATTCTGCATTTAGAAATATACCGCCAAGGCTCTTCAATCAGTGAAAGCCAGCTGTGTTACAAAAATCCAAATCTGTCATTAAAAGGCTTTTTTTCTTCAAAGTGCTGATTTATGAGCTCAGCTCCACCTTCAATCTCTCAGAATAAATAAGTGCAGCAGCCAATGAAGCCCGGCGGTGATGGAGGTTGTGTGTATGTGAGTGTATGTGTGTGTGTGTGTGTGTGCTTGAGTGTGAGTTGGCATATTAGCATATCTCAACGTATGCAAACAGGAGTCCCTGCAGTCGGGCAGCTGTAGTTGGGGGTTGTGGCTTAAAGGAATCGTTTGGCAGAAAATTCATTTTTCACGGTTTTCCACTTTCTCTAGATGTACTCAATCAGTCAAGACATGTTTGGTGTGCAAATTTTTTGTTTCTTTAGTTTAGAATTGGAGCCATGTGGTCACCCAAATGGTTCCTTTAAATACATCAACAAAATGCTCAACCTACTTCATTTAGGTGGTGAAGACTCATCAGTGTGGTTTAGGATGTATGACTTGCTATAAAGAGAAATTGAACAAACCTCACAATGTTTTGTTCATCTTTACACTTTACAAGTCATATGATACCCTAAACCATATTAACAGTTCTTCACAGCTGGTTGCAGTTTGACAGCTTTTAAGCTTTTTAGAATGCATTTACAGGAACCATTTGGGTGACTATTGACTTCAGAACTGGAGGTGCTCATTACCAAAGCAGTCTTAATGATGACTGATCTTGAATCAAACTGGCTGCTATATCATAGTTTGTTTATTTTATTGGCTCACCATGTGCTAAGGTGTCTTTAATGAGATGGGTTGAGAAGTTTTGTTGATGTATTTACTGGAACGAATTGGGTGACAGTTGATTCTACTGTTATTTCGCAAAATTAGGCTCATTGCTCAAGTTCTAAACTAAAGAATTAAAAGTTTGGACTCCAAACGTCTTGACTGATAGACCACCTCTGGAAAACTGTGTGAAATGGATTTTCTATGGCTTCACTACTGCAGGGATTCCTGTTTGCTCAAAACTCTGGCCTCGTCGCTCCAGTTCTAGACTGAAGAAGTGAAACATGTCTTGGCTAAGAAGCGAAACGTGTCTTGGCTAACGGGATTATAATCTGGACAGGAAAAGGCTTTGATGTCAGCAATGATATGTTATTTCAAATTAGTAACATGTTGTTGCTTTTTATGCTAGGATTTAATGAACCATATACTGACTTCATCCAGTGTCACCATGTTTACTGTTTCATACATTGTGTGTGTTCTCTGCTGCGTCCTCTAGTGGAATTATCTGGTTAAAGGCGTAAAATAAGGGCGAGTGCGTGAACAATTACATTCACAACATGGTTAAAGTGTTTCTCCAGCGGGATTCAGTCGCACTTTCACCCTGGGCATAAATGCTTTGGAGATGTTTTTTCTTGCATTTCTCTAGCATGTTAAACGTAATTGCATTTTAACCGCACTGCACTGCAGAGACGCACAGTGGTGTTTGTGTGTGTGTGAGTGTATCGTGGAGGAAATCTGTGCACATGTTAGTGTGCCTAGAAGGCTTATTATAGAGCCAGTAATAGGTTTCTGTATGTGTGTGTGCGTAGGTGTGTGTGTGTGTGTGTGTGTGTGTGCATGTGTGTGTGTGGTGTGTGTATGTGTTAAGCCATGCTTGCTGAAATGCTCATCAAAACAAGCTCAGGTTGATCTTCTCCCTGAAGGATCACCAGATTAAAACTCTAATGGATATCGATCAGATACTCACTAATAAACCCATGGTTCTATTAGACCACACACAAACTCTCTCCATATCTCTCTCTCTCTCTCTCTCTCTCTCTCTCTCTCTCTCTCTCCCCCTCTCTCTTTCTCTCTCTCCC
>JBBMFX010325344.1:0-18809 GCA_037832545.1 Rhabdalestes septentrionalis
GCATTTGTATTCCCTACCACTATTTGACAGACATGTAGTACTTTGATTCAAGACGAAAATTTTGAACAGAGAAATAGTGCTCTTCCATTCTCAGTGTGCCAGCAAGCATGTGGGATTTGTGAAAAAAAACCACCAAATGGCGGATAAAAAGTTGTGCGTTGATGATGTCCTGCGAATGATATTCGGCAATTATGAATCTGAAGGGAAAGATTTGTCATTTGTACCGGGAGACACGCGAGAAATTTGTGCTCCAAGCTGCTTGAGGTGCCGGGACTCCAAGCTCGCTCATGCTGGCCGGGCTGCTTGTGGAGCGGCTTTGCAGCTCAGTCACGCCCGCTGCTTGGAGCATGACTTTCTCACACGTCTCCCGGTACAAAAGGCAAATCTTCCCCATCAGATTCAGAATCCGCGAATATCATTTGCAGGACATCATCAACTGACAACTTTTTATTACACTTTTGGCGTTTTTTTTTTTTTTCAAAGTTACCTAAAATCCCACATGCTTATACGCACACAGAACAGAAGGGCACTGTGAGTCTGCTCCCGTGTCAATGACACAAGGGTCGTTTCAACCACTTTTTACTCAAAACTTTGAATAGGATGATGACGGAATTTTTGTCTTGAATCAAAGTACTACATGTCTGCTAACTAGTGGTAGTGAATACAAATGCTACATTACATGAGATTTGTAAATACACTCTGTTTTAGTCGTGAATATGTCTTCTCACAATCCTGCGACTTTGGCGCTTAAAGGGTTAACTTATGTTTAAATTCAATGATGCTTGCCTTCTCCTGTAAAGTTCCCTAAAATTATATTTTTGATAGGCTAATTGATGGATGAAGATTATGAAATTATATAGACCAATAATAATAATAATAATAATAATAATAATAATAATAATAATAATGAGGATGAGGATAATTATGGTTGTGTATGTGCTGTCTTTTAGAAGCCTTATGAAGACTATGTTTGAAAAAAGACATCGAGTGGGTTGACTTTGTGCTGAGATGCTGGTAAGTCAGGATTGTGAAACATGACCAAATTCAATACAATAGCCTAGCCTACTTCATTTATATATATATATGTGTGTGTGTGTTTATATATATATATATGTGTGTGTGTGTGTGTGTGTGTGCGTGTGTGCGTGCGTGTGTGTAATCTACTCTTTCAATTTAGTAGTTGAGCAACAAGGGAAAAAAATAAACATTTCACAAGAACTGGGATTTGAAAGTGTTCTGTGTATTCTCACATTCCAAACAATTTCAAGATGTAACATATCACCTCAAGCAATCACACGCACATATGCCTAAACTGACCAATAACAAAAGCCTTTGCTCACACACTCAATTACGCAGACTTGGCCCCTTAATTATTTTAAAATAACCGCTAACAGTTAAATTGGCAAAGAAAAGTGGGGATGTAGCTGTCTTATCTGAGGATATATTTCAGTGCAAGCAGATCTCACGTTGTGAGTTCCTTTGAATATCTTTGTGCTGTTATTAAAAGCTCGCCAAGGATCATATTCACAGTTATATACAGGCCCCAAAAATACTGCCCAAACATCATCCATTAATTCTCTGAAATGCTGTTTTGAGTTTCCTCAGATTTGAGCTCTTTTATTATAATAGTGATTTTAATATTCATGTTGATAACAGTACCAGCACTGGTCTGATAAAGCATATAACCAGCCCAACTCACACCTGAGGTCATACACTGGATTTGGTTCTCAGTAAAGTGTTCGATATCTCTAATGTGCATGTTATGGATTTAGCTTTATCTGATCAATTCTGTGGGTTTTTTGTCCCAGTCTCTCAAACCAGACTCAAAAAAGGTACATTAATAAGAATATCAGTGCTCTTTTTATGGAAGCCATGTCGATGCTCCTCAGCATAACAGCAGAATCTGTTGACGATCATCTGAGTCAGTTTGATCCAAAACCCTCAGGGTCCTTGATGCTACAGCACCTGTAAAAACAAAAGCTCTCTGATAAACAGAATGCGCCATAGAGAAATGACATGATACTTGAAAATCAGAAAAGAGAATACTGAAAAGTAAATGTAGAAATAATAAGCTACAGATTGACTATGATATTTTATACAATATCCTCATAATTATCTTGCTGAACAGAAGAGGGCCAGACAATCACATCCCTCTTACATTAATTATGTTAATAAGAACATTAACAACACTTGTGCCCTGTTTGCTACTGTGGATCTCAAAATTGAAAACATCTGACAAAACATTAGCTCCATTCAATCATGGATCAGTGATCCAAAATGTATGTCACTACAAAAAAAATTCACTTTATGGTCTGTATTTAATCCTATCAATAGTAAAACACTTGAAGACATTGTACTGTATCTTAAGGCATTGACTTGCTGTCTGGACATTGCCCACAAAGTTTTTTCAGCTGTATTGCATCTGATGTTTTGCAAATTGTGAACAACAGTCTTATCTCAGGTTTGGTCTCAAAAGCATAACTGTAGGCATATTTCATGTCTCCCTTTTATAGGCAAATTTATCGTGAAAGTAGTCTACTATCAGATTACTGCTTATTTGAATCTAAATGGCTTTTACCAGCATCACAGCACTATAACGGCACTCTTAAAGGTATGAAATTACATCCGTCTAAATACTGATGCCAGTGAAATATCCATGTTGGTGCTGACAGACCTCAGTGAAGCCTTTGACATGGTAGATCAGAAAATACTGCTGGACAGATTAGAAAACTGGGTCGGGTTCTCAGGAGCCGTCCTCAGATGCATACCTAGAAGCCAGGGAATATTTTGTCTATACTGACACCTATAAATCAATAAAAACGAATGTGCGTGCACACACACACAGAGGGAAAAATCATAACTTGTCGACTTCTCTCTGGGGGCATCAATTTGTGCCTCTGTCATCAAGCTTTTCCGTTGATTCCCTAGTGGTTACTTTTAAAAAGAGGATAAAAACAACTGTATTTTCCATAGCCTTCAGCTAAACAGAGCCTCTATTTCTTTACATTTTCTTCTTAGTCTTTATGTTTTATTCCATTTTATTGTGCACTTTTATGGTTTCCATATTCTTTATAAAGACCAGTCCATGGTGGTTGGGGACCTCTGCTTTAGCCAACATATGGCAAAACCCAAGAAACCACCTGGAGCGCCATAGCAGCAGCCCAGCAACCAAATGGGATACCATGGCAAGAACAACAGTTGCAGCCCACCAACTGATATTATGTTAAATGCCAGGTGGGACGGTCAAAAATATCATCCTTAGAGAACAACTTCCTCCTTACCTCCTAAAATTTTAGTGGGTTCCTTCGCTTGAAATGCTCGCTTCAGATCCTTTCACAACAGCTCTATTGGATTAAGTTCAGGATGTTGACTAAGCCATTACAAACATTTTTTGGTAGAACACCTTGTGTGCTTATGATAGTTTTCTGGCTGTTCAATGTATGCTGATATAATTCAGAATGTGTTCTTCCATCAATGATGGTAAATTGTACTGGCCCATATGCAGCAAAAAAGGCATAAACAGTGATACTACCACCACCATGTTTCACATTTGAGTTAAGGTTCTTATGCCTGGAATTCAGTGTTGTCTTTTCTCCAAACAATGCTTCTCTTTCAAGCCAAAACAATTCAATTTTGGATACATCTGTTCACAAGATATTCTTCCAATAACCTTCTGGCTCATCCATGTGACCTTTGCAATGTTCTTTTTGAGGAGCAGTGGCTTTCTCCTTGCAACCCTGCCACGAAAACCACTGTGGTTCAGTGTTCTTTGGAGGGTGAACACAGTAACAACATTAGCCAGAGACCTTCAGCTGCTTAACAGGGTCCTTTGTGACCTGGCCAAGTGTTACATGATCTTGGATTGATCTTAGTTGGTTGATCATTCCTTGTGAGGATAGCAATGGTCTTAAATCTCCTCCATTTGTATACAACCTGCCTAAGAGTGGATTGATGGAGTCCAACCTGATGAACATCAGCAACCCTTTTTCTGAGGTCCTCAGTAATCTCCTTTATTCCTGCCATGATACACTTCCACAAACATGTGTTAGCACTTCGATAGATTATGCCTGATCACACCTGATTTGCATCCCATTGATTGAAAACACCTGACTCTAATCTTCAAATCATCTGATAATCCCACAGGTTGACATACTTTTCTCACTGGCAGATTTCGGATGTAATTTCGGATCATTTTCCTCAATAAATAAATATTTGTCTCACTTATTTAACTGGGTTTTCTTTTACTCCTTGGAGGTCTTGTGATAATCTGATGAGGTTCCATGCAGAAATGTAGAAAATTCTAATGGGTTTCATTTTAAACTTTCTAAAATTTCAAGCAGTGCTGTAGTTGGTCGTCTTTATATTTTCACAGAATGCTTTTAGATCAGATATGAGCAGTCAGAAGTACTGTGTGATATACAGTCATATTATTTGGCTTGTCACCAACTGATGTGAGAAAACTTACCAACACATTTTCCCCCAGCCTCTGGAAGCCAGCAGTAAGTGGTTTTCAAATAATGGAATCATGAAGGGACCCAGAAGTTTTAATGATGAGTCTAATTAAGGCTGAGATCAAACAACATACAGCCCACTGGAATGAAACCCATCACTGTTTTGTTTGAATTCTTGACATTTTTTATTTGAAATGTGATTTTCCAGTGTATTGTAGGTCTAAAGAATCTTGCTGTGCCTCAGAACTGAATCAGACATGAGTGATTAACCAAGCTATTATCACCAAAACTGAATTTATATAGTGTGACAAGTTAAACATAGTTTAACTTGTCACACTATATAAAGAATAATTCATCTGCACCACAATACGATATGAATATGTAAAGAATACAGAATTCCTGATATTTAATTATTTCAGTTGGTATGTAATTTTTCAGAGGAAGATTATTCTGCTCACAACAGTGTTTGGTTTACCAATCAGAAATAAATAGACTTCTCTTTGGACTTGTTTGTCCTAAACCCAAAAAAAAACATAAAAACAACTTAAGACAAAAGTTGCCCTGCTGTTTTCATTGGTTCTCAGTTTCTTCTCTTTAACACCTTATGTATCAAAACTTTCTGACTTTGGGAGTCAAGATTTTAATTTAATCATTGAGACAAATGTTAGATTTTTTGTGACTCATTTCTAAAATAAAAACAAGTTTTCTTCTGGATCTTCTGGTGGATCTGAAGATCTGATGATCTGAGCTGAATAAAGATCAGTGCAGTGAAAGAAAAGACATTTCATTTAAAGATCTTAAATTGGGATCGGGCTGAGATTAGTGGAAGCTCTTTCTGAAGAGCTGAATTTAAGAAGTGGGAGAAAATGGTCAGAATCTCAGACTAAAGTTAAACTGAGTTCAGTTCTGTTTAGTAGAAACAGGACAGAGAAGATTCAGAATTTTCCTTTTTTCTGAGTCATGACACTGATGTCCTTTAAAATGTCGTGTGGCAGTTTACTCCCCTGTCTTTGCTTTTTTAGTTTATCTGTGAACAAGAGTGTCTCTGCTGTATGGAAGTTTACTTATTGATTGCTGAGAGTCGGGTCTCTGTGCTGCCGCCTGATAAGAGGCTGTTTAACTGACTCCAACCGGCTTCCCTGCACACTCACATCACTGATAATGAAGTCTTTAGCTGGATTAATAGGGGACAGACATGAGCTCAGCTGTACCCAAAAACTACCCCAAAATTAAAAATAATCAGCGGTGAATGTGATTATGCATGCTCTTCTTGCTCCAAACTTCCTTACCGGTAAATGGCCTGGAAGACAGCAAATTAAAACCCCACCCCACCCAACTTGTTTACAAAAAAAGGAACTACAGTACAGTGCAAAAGTAAGTTATTAACACTTTACTTTTCAAGAACCAAATTGTCTTGTATGTTAATGTGGTTTTGAGGAACAGTTCTCCAGGCTCAGTGTACTAGTGATGCTGAACTCCTTTATCCAAGCTTCTTGTATTTTTTGGCACTTTGTCAGTAAAACATTTGTTCACATTTCTTTCATTTAATCTCCTCAGTGTGACAGACATCAGACAGTCTGGCAGTAAATACATATTTTTTCATTATGTTTATTTACTAAACAAAAAATCCTGAAATTTGCATCCACTGTTGGTCCAGAGACATGGAACCTCTGAATGAGGCAAGTATGATGTTTCAGTGGTGTTGAGTATTAAACAACACAACAAAGATTCAGGAGCTTGTTTTCATGTGCCTGCTTTTCATTGTCCCATTGTCAGGCTTCCTTATTTCTGTTGTTTCCTCCTCTCGTCTCCTGTATTTTCTGGTGTTTTTTGACCTTGCTGCCTGTTTCCCGGTTCAAAATGATGGATGTGTCTGTGACTCCTTTGTCTGACCATTATTCTTCTTCATTAAGGTGATCAGACTAGTGGATGTGGCTTAGGAAACAGTATGACTTACTGTGAGCTGTAAAAAGGAAATTAACTTCTTTGTTAAGGTGATCAGGCTAGTGGACGTAGTTTGGGACACAGTGTGATTAATTGTGAACTGAACTGCAAGCAGCCAGTTCAGATGATACCAGGGCTGCTGTTTAAAAAATGCTGAGTTCAGTGCTGAGGCTTGGTTGTGTGAACTTACTCCCTGCAGCACTCGGTTCTGTAGTCAGATGTGGCAGCCCACACACACATGCACACACACACACACACACACACACACACACACACACACACACACACACACACACACACACACACACACACACATATCCAAAAACCAACTACCGTCCCCTCCATCTCACTCTGTCCAGCACGGTTCTTCAATGTTCAGCAACTGTTCTAATAGTAAATCTGTCCTCATAATTACATACAGAAATAGAGTACCTGTAGTAATAACCACCTGCCAAACTGGAGTACATAACCAAAACAATCTCAGTGTTGATTACATGATTTGTATTGTCATTACTGTGAAAGCTACACAGAGTTATCATATAATCGAAAAATATCTGAATGGCTGCAAACACAAATTCAGCCTTTGGCACCTATCTTTGTTCCAGTCTCAGTAGTTAATTATCTCCTAAAAGCTGTGGTGGCTAAACACCTTATAATAATCTTATTAATTTGAATGGTATCAACTATGGTATGAACTGCTGGCAAACTGTATGTTTTTAAGGGTTTGTCAGTGGTTCTAATGGCTGTAAAATGAAAATGTCACTGGATTTCACATACTCTCTCAAAGTAATGTTGGTTAATGTCGTCACAACACCTGCTGATACTGGAGGCTCGTAGATTTGACCAAGCTGTTTTTCATGCTTTTCCATGTTCTATTCCTATTTACAGGTATGAGGTTATTTAAGCCAACAGGTTGATGTGGACAAAAAATATTATTTGCAATGTGACAGGAGAACAATTTTGATGAGCAAATTGTTCGTCAGAAATGTTGCTGGCCATTTGTTACCTTGGACGGCCTGGAGCTTGTGGGTCTGTATGATGATGCAAAGTTGAAGGACCAACTGGGGAGCACTCTCCAAGAACGTGGCAAGCAGATGAAGCATGCTAACATCAGCATACTCGTACACCATCCTCCAGTAAAATCTCCAGCGGTCATTATCTCCGCTCTGCCTACTTCGGATGCCTAGGTAGATTGTGTGGAAGTACCTAAAGAGAACAGAAAGAAACACTCTTTAAAAGCGAAAAAAAAACAACAACCCTGCTACATTGATAAACTGTCAGTGCTTTTTGTCCCATTTTCTTTAGAGTGTAAAGAATTTGTTCTAACCAGATCTCCTAACCACATATCCACATATTTGTATATTTTAATTTTGAATAACTATCTTTGTGAGAAAAAAAAAACACATGAATAATAATATATTTCACATATCACTTTTACTGTTACTTAGATTAAAAAAACAACAGTAACATGGTTCTGCATTCAGGAACTCTCACAATTTGTTCTACTTTCTGACCCATTTTGTTATATCCAATATGTAGGAACCAATTAACTCTGTAGTAGATATTACTGAGTGAAAGTGATGGGATTTATACATAAATAATTAATTTAACAAATTTCCACAGAACATTGTGGAAAACCTTCCAGGAAGAGAGGATGCTGTTCAAGCAGCAAAAGTAGGAACAACTTCATATTAAAATATATGTATTTGAAAGCAATATCAATCATTATAGTCCTCGTTGGTGGAATGGTTCAGCGTCAAAATACTTTTGTCCATATGGTGTATTTTCTCCTTTGATTTCACTACACATTCATTATAATTCCAGCTGTGATGTTTTTTTATGTCATTATCTCAGAAAAGCAGTTTACTCTAGAAGGCTTGTATGCATTTTTGAGCAAATGTTACAAAAGTTGCAAGTTACGTTTATGTAAAAAAAAAACTGTTGTTGCACCTATTGTCCATAAAAGTTACTAAAGGTACTAAAATGGAGTTCACACAGCAATACAAGAATAGATAGAATCAGATGTATAATATTCCATAGAGACACACACACAAACTCACACACACAAATATGTGAAGAGAAAAATAATAATATATCAGAGAAAAAAATTAGAGACCACTACAGTTTAGTTTTTAATCAGCATTTCTATGAGTATGATAAATCTTCCATGCCAGTATCTGTTAAATTCCTGCACAAGCACCACATTCTGCTTTATAAGGTACGGATAAGGTGAGCACCTGAATCACATCTTATTTATGAGGAAATAAAACTAAATCAATCTCCTCTCGCTATGTGACCAGGTGGATGGCAAAACACCACTAGAAGTACATCAATGGTAATTATTGCTGTTTGTTCAAGTTCTGTAAACACTACTTCATTCCTCATACTTTTATATCATATTTTCCTTTAAAATTATGCTTTATAGAACAAAGTTTTATTTGGAATTTAGGATGAATCTTGTCAGCAGTTCTTAAAAACTAAGGCAAAGTGGTTCATTTCGATATGCGTGTGTGTACATATACATAGTGGTGATTCTGTTATTGCTGATTTCTGGGGAAATATTATATTTTTTACATTTGATGTGACAATACTTAGTGTTAGGTCCTCCCCTGGGACCCCAAGGAAGGCAGGCTTGTCCCCATGGTTTCATGAACACAACTTCTTTATTTTCATGAACACAACCACAGGACGAGACACACTTTGAACCAAAAACACGCGAAGACATGAAGACATGAACGAAGTTATATAGTCAGGGCTATTACTCCCTGATATTCTCTGCAGGTGTAACTAATTCTCTCATTAATGACACCAGAGAAAGCCAGAGAGCCATAGCCCAACAAACTGAGATATGGGTGCCCCCAAGGGGTCTCCAGCTGACCTGACAGTACCCCCTCCTCCACAACGCCACTCCCGGGGCGGAGGTGAGTACCATCCACTCTACAAAAAAACTCCAGAAAAAACTAACACAGAACAAGCAAAACAAACACAGGCGGAGGCGGGGCAGTGGCGGCAAGGCCGCATCCCCTGGACTCCCCCACCAGGCCGCCAGACTCAGGTTCCCTCTCGTTAATGAGACCAGAGAACACCAGGGAGCCATAGCCCAAAAAACTGAGATAAGGGTGCCCCCTAGGGGTCAACCTCTGACCTGACACTTAGATGATAGTTGGGTTGACAAAATACTATAACTGCAGATATTAACAGTTTAAAACTTCACTAAACAATAGTCCATGGTGCAGACATTCAGACCACTTGGGTTGGCTTAAAATAAGCCCTTGCACACACAATAAACAAACGTATGTTTTTTGTATTTCCACACAATTAATTTGCTCTAGTACTTCGGAAATAATGGTCTCATTGCACAGCCATGTTTTAGGGCTTTGGTCCAATGCAAAATGCAGCAATAAAGTTTTTCTTAAGTGTTAGCCCTACTCTGTGTCAGTGTAAGGTTGTCACCAGCTGCAATTCATTAGCTAACATTTTTTCCACTGGCCCGTCCTTTCCCCTTAGGCATCCGCAGCACTTAATTAGCTTTTATAAAAGTGGAACATTTTCTCCACTAAAGCTGCTAGCTATTTTCAAGCTAATTATCTCCGTTGATATTTACCATTTTAATCCTCCTTCCTAAAAACCTAAAGAAAGAGTCTCAATATTAAAGCGCACCTTTTGCTCCTGGAGAGCTGAATGGAATTCTGATGAGGTCGTACATTACAGCACAGCTAAGGATTGGATAACGTTATAGGTTTAAAAAATTATCATAAAGGAAATATCATAATAATTGTGTAAATCAGCTGAACTGAAAGTGCTCTCCCTTAAACTACTGAATTCCAGTAACAGTCAAAGGCTTGCACTATCAAACAATTAAAGTCTTCCCCTCTTTTCATCATCATTAAACTGTGAACAGCAAATAAACAAACTGCCATGGCTGTGTGCCACCTGAGCCAGCAAAAAGTTTCTTGCAGAACTATTTAGCATGCACTGCTGTGGCGTAGGGCACTTCTGTTTGCGGCACAGATCTGAAAGGTTAATGAATCCAGTGCGTTCTTGGGGAAAAGAAAGGGCTTAGAGGTACAGTACACTGCGGATAAAGACATGATTAAGCACGGCTGTGTTGGTCTCGCAACATCTATGTGTAGGAATGGGGTGCCTGAATGAGCCCCATAGCTGCCTCTAAAAAGGAAAAAGTCAGCTAAAGCCTCTTTTAAATTCGGCTTTGCCTGACTGCCTCCATTTATACATACAGCAGGAGGCCCCCTGCAACTCCTTCTAAGTCCCACAGTTAGTAAGTCAGCCAGGGGTGCCGCCAGTGGGGGGAAAGGTTAGAACGATTCTAGCGGCCCAGCCCTGACCCAGGGCCCTGTTAGGGGCTAGTAATATTATCTTAATAAATGGGGGGGGGCAAAATTCAAATCTTTCATGAGGCCCCAAGATTTCAGGCGGCGCCCCTGAAGTCAGCAACAGTTCCTGCTGATTTGAGGTTAGTGCATCATCTGTTCATAGAAATGAATTAATCTGGAAATCTTTTCCGCCTGTAAGAGTTCTAGGTAAGCGCTACAGGCCGGAGCAGACCATTCAAATAAACACCAAGAAACACAATCACCGGATGCTCTTTTTCCAGGCTTTACATGGTTGAAGAATGGTTTACTCCATTTCAACTTCCTAGAAGCACATTTTGCAGACTCTGTTGTCTTACCCACATTTTTCAGGTGGCCCTTGCATTGAAAAAGATGCAAGTTGCAATCATGTTTGAGCAATTATGAAAAAGCTGTGACACTGATAGTTTGTGACATCGATAACAATAAAACAGAAAGGTAAAAAACTGTTCACATCGCTATACTGGAAACCGGGTAAGTATTGTTTGATGATGGAAGTATTAAAAGGGTTTAGAGTGTTCTTGATACAAGTGCTAAAGGCCAGAGAAGACAACCCTAACAAACCACCCAAACAAACTAATAAACATCATTATATAAGGTAAAACAGCAAAATAATAAATCTTTATTACTGTTTTGCTGTTTCAATATATTGTTTTATTGTTTGTTTTTTTCTCTCTATAAGGTGACCTTGAGTTTTTTTTAAAGCGACCTCAAATAAAATGTATTATTATTATTATTATTATTATTATTATTATTATTATTATTATTATTATTATTAACGTTCTTGTCCATTCACACTATTCTATGTTGTCCTAACGTGCTTTATACAGTTTTATAATGTGTTACCCAATTTAACCTTGTCCACAGTGGGGGTTTTTTACCCACTCACTCTGTTCTACAATGTTCTTGTCCATTTACACTGTTCTAGACTGTTCTTCCATCCTTTACACGCTTGTGACCTTTTACCAAATTTACACTCTGCTAGAATGTCTTTCCCCACTCACAATATTCTTGTCTGTTTACACTGTTCTAGATTGTTCTATCATTATCATTAGCCAACAGTATTTGTCCCCGCTCATTTTCCCATTCGTCCACATAAAATTTTTTTGCCTCACTCATTCACATTGTTCTAAATGCCCCCCACCCATTAAACAACGCTAGAATATTTCCCCTCATCTTGCATGTCTTTTACACACTGCTCTAAAATGTTCTTCTCCATTAATTTGATCCAGAATATTCTCCCTTAGTTAACACTATTCTAGATTGTTCCTCAAGTTTCACAATGTTCTAGATTGCTCTTCTCAATTTAAATGTGTATGGACCTCTCCCTCCTCTTTACACAGTTATGGAATGTTCTCTATTTATTTGTACTATTACTATTTACTATAATATTTACTGTAATACTATAATATGTACTACTGATTACTCTTCATCCAGATGTTATTTTTCATTCACATTGTTCTAGAATAATCTCCCTCCATATATACTATTCCAGAATGTTCTTGGACATTCACAGTATTCTAAAACTTCTTTACAATTCACATTTTTTCTAGAATAACATACCTTCATATAGAACATTCTAGAATGTTTTTGTTGATTTACAGTGTCCTAGAATGCTCTTCATGCTTGACACTCTCCTAACATTTTTCTCCACCAGTTACACTGTTCTGGAAACGTAACTCTGTTTTTTATTCATTATTAGAATATTTTTGTTTGTTGGGTAATTGGCCTTAGCATCCTTTAGAAATAAATGCACTACCAGGTAACAGGCGCATCTTGCCAGCAGGCAGGGCAGGCAGATGCTTGGGGCCCCCACACCACTAGATGGCGAACGAGAGCTGACTCTTTAAACTACGGTCAAAAACTGGTTAGAGGGGGGGGTCCCCCGGTGAATTTTTGCTTGGGGCCCCAACAGACACTTGGATCACCTCTTCCAGGTAACTACTTCTGCCCAGCTTTGGCTCACTGCCTCCAGATTAGTGTGCTTTGGTGGACAACCTGACCCAGGGTTAGTACATTGGAATTACATTCAATTTATCTTTTCTCTGCCTAATAATTACCTCTGCCAAGTATTGGCTCACTGCCTCCAGTCAAATGACCTAGCCACACTATTTTGCTCTCAGTTAGTTAGCTAACTGCTAAATTACTAACTGTGCCAAGATGGAGGGATTGTATTTATTGCTCATTATCCAGCCCTGCCTTAGCCATGACTACTTTGTAAGAAGACTGCACTGAACTGGGAGTGAAGTTTAAGACATGGTCTCTGCCTTGCCTTTGTTCTCAGTCTTCACTTCAGCTGTGCTGTGTATGGCCTCTGTGACCAAATCTGAGGTACAGAGTGTCTCTGTGGTTCATTGATTGAAGCTCTATGTACTAGAAGCTTAGCACAGCTGCCTCTAAAGCAGGGAAAAGTCTGTTTCCACCTCACTGACCCATCAGATAGGCAGCTTCTGTGCCTGAATCTGTGTGTAAGTGTGTATCCTGCTGGAATGTTGCACAGTGCTGTGTATGTACCTGTAGGCATCTGGTCCTACTACTGCAACTCAGCCAAAAACGTGACCTGTCCCTCGGACACCCTTCAGGGCCGCCTGGCGAGCAGTTTACCCCCATGTCCCTGACAGGCATGCAGCCAAGGAGAAATTACACATAAGCACAAAGGCATACACACACCCACACCAGCTTACATATTTATACATTTTACATCTTAATTTCCATATAGACACCTTAATTTCCATAAACAGCTCTCTTAAAGATAATACAGCTTAATGTCCTTATATGGCTGGTATTGAGCAGGAGTGAACAGTAGGTTTTGAGGCTTTAGCTCTGTTTACATTATATATCAAACAAATTTGGTTTTCCACAATATTAGCGTGTGTGGCATGTAACATGACATGTACCACTACTTGATTTAACAATATTGCCCTTTTATATGGACTGTACATAGGAGCCAAACAAATGTTCCAGCCCAGCCTTGCCTTGCCTGTTTTTCCTCCTTATTTTCGTCCTCTTATTCTCAAACTACGTTTTATGTGTTTTTGATTTGGTTCCCTAGAACCCCCCCATCCCCACTCCCACCCCCCAAAAAACAGCCAGTCTCCGCACCTTGCACCTCACCTGTTCCCAGTATGTTACCCCTCCCATTGTGGCCTCGCCCAGCTGTTCATCATACTGTATTTTCACTACTCAGCCACTTCAGATGTATGAATATTTGTACAAATTATGGTTGGATTTATTCTGACATAATTTCTTGAGTCAGACTCAGGCTAAGATTGAGACGCCACTACGCCACTGTTCCAGTTCCAGGGCAAATGTGTCTGACCACCTCTACAATTAAGAAGGCAGGCAGAATACATTCAGTGAGAACACAAAGACGAAGCTCCTTAATCCAAATGTATCTAGCTGAGTGGTGGGAACCCTGCATGTCACTAACACACCTCATCACACAGTTGTTATTGCTGTAAAACATCTGATTTGCATTAAGGCGACGCTCTAGATGTGTCAAGCCAGATGCTCATGCTTCTAAAACTCTGACCTATTTTTTTCAGTTTCAAATGAATGTTCCAGCCCTGCAGGAGCTGCATGTCAAAACTGAGTGTTCACTCCTCCAGTTCCTTAATGAAGAGTTTATAAGTATATGTAAGAGACTGATGCTGCATAATGTGTTCTGTGCTAAGAGATATGAGCGGTCTGGAACCACCCAGTGTCCATCAGTAAACCCTGAAGACTTACTCTATGTGCTCAAAAAATTATAGGTACCTCAACCAACAATTCTTCTGACCTCAGAGTGTATTGATTAAGTCTGATTTCCAGAAATACAATCAATGTAAACTGAAATCTGTGTTTCCTCTCCTACACACTCAACCATTTGCTGTTCTTTCACTCGGAACGCTAACGTTTAGCCACTTAGCCACTGCCCAGACCCTCCTCACTCTGCAGGCTTTCCCCACCCACTTGTAGCCGGAGACTATGGTGAAAGTACACTCGGGTTCAATGATCTTGTTGAATTGGTCTTGATCTTTTGTTCTTTATGTGTATTTGCCTGTGGCGGCATTTTTAAAACACCATGTTACCTGTTTTTTAAAATATAACAACTTTGGTTCTGTATGAAACATGAACACAATAGCTAAACCTGGCATCTGACACCTTGAGCATCAACACAAACTGGGAGAACTTCCATATAAGGAGCAAGGATTGTAAGGATATAAGGAGTAAGGATTGTAAGGATTAAATTGCACTGGACCAGTGATGTAACAATATATTAATGGGCCCAGGTGCGAAAATTCAATCCGGGCCCTTACACGGTTTCAAATTCATCCCGAGGATGTTTAACCTCTGATAAATGCAATAAACATGAAGGGTGACTACAATCCTCTCTGCAAAGTACGAGAAGCACAGAGGTACTTTATATAGATTATAAATACAAAAATACTGAACTACGTGCTGCTGCTGTAATTCTGCAGCAAAACGAAACCGCCCGAGGGTCTGGGGTAGTAACGGGCCCCGAGAGATCACGGGCCCCGTGTGCGACTGCACCTGCTGAACCTGCTATAGTTACACCACTGCACTGGACCACAAATACCATTTCAACTCATCCCAGAGAGAACAAAATTCCACTGCTCCACAGCCTAATGCTGGAGGGTCACACCCTTTTAATTGACCTAAGGCTCATGTGGATCTATTCAAGAGTGCAGCTACCTAAGAGTGCTTCCTAAGAGATTATTATGAAGAAGTGATGGTGCATTATATTGTTACATTTAATGTCATTACTCCAGTTTAAAAAGTCCAAAATAGTCAGCCCCGCTGATCATCTTGGAGATTTGCTATGTGTACTACGTACTGCAGGACATCTTCAGGCATAAAAAACAAAGCAACCTTACTGACTACAATTTTTAGGCCATCTACTAGATCACAATTTATGCTTCATTACGGTCTTCATGCTGACCCCACCACTGCCAAGTCACCAAGCCCACTCTGATGTGCCTCAAGTGCTGGTCAGTGAGGGTCTGGTCCTTAGCCTGGGCTCACAAACTCCCGCCTTCCTGGTGTTTACAGTAGAATCATGAGTGGGTAGAGACCAAGCCACTGGCCATCTGATGGACAGCCTTGGAGTGAATACGGCGAGCTCAGCTGATCTCAGATAAGCCGCAAGGCCGTGTCAGCTTCCATTTTGCGATATGTATTCCCCTGGCCATCGGTCCATGTGAAACCACGGGTGCAGGAGGTCCAGCCCGCCAACTCCTCAGCTTACTGCAGTAGTGCCAGTTTCAAGGCAACCCTTCTCAAATGGCGGTATATATTAATGGCTGTATGTTTTGATTTTAAATTGGGAATCACTGTTAAAATGTAAATTCATGAAATTGACGTTTTAAATAAATAAAACAGAGGGATGCATAAAATGATTTAAATATCATTCTAGCACCTTCTGAAAGAGGAAATAAATAAGACTAGGTAGACTAGGTGTCTATGATGTAGAATATAGAACATCACTTCATTATTGCATCAATATCATAATAATTACAACAATAACAATAAAAACAACAACAGTAATAACTAGACAGCACTTCTTTGCGGACAAATTAAGCATGGTTGCGTAGTTGCTATGGTACCTTGTAACTAGTGTGTGCTATGGTGTTGCTAGGTGGTTACTAATGGTGCAGCAGTTACATTATGGCACCCCTAACTTTCTTTTTTTTTCTTGGGCAGCCGAGGAGAGCTGTTTCAAAATTTCTCACAAGGTTGGATGAAATGCAGCATCTGTTTTCTGCAATCAAAAGATAAATAATAAAAATATACACGAAGAAGAACTGTAGTGTGAATGCAAATGCTGAATGAATGCTGAATGATCATTTTCATCAAACCTAAACAGTAAAATTATACTGGGCTCTTCGTATGAAAGCAGAGGCAGTCAGGACATCCTCATCCGGGCTGAGCCAGTTTGGGGGCTCACTACAAATTCTGTTATTTAGTCCAGGAAGGAGATGTAGCTCATAAATCTATGTTATTTGGACCTAATATGTCTATTACTGTATCATGCTCGAATCCATGAAGACAGATTTAGCTGTTCAAATAATTACATCTGTATTAGCATGTTAGTAATTATTATCACTCGATTACACATAATTACATAAGAGTGAATATGCTGTAATGCATACAACTGACCTCGATGCACATATATTTACATCACCTGCTCTACTGTGATCCATCATAGGGAATATTTACCTAGCAGTTACATTATTGTTGCATTTGGCAAATGAAATATGTTCAAATGACTTAATACACTTTAAAAACTGCAACCAAAACATCTAAAACGCCTTCATGGTGTCGTTTGCAATGTTTAAGCCTGCATAAGGTATTTGATTACAAAAATATATGCAAACAATCTCAGGCGATTGAATGGTGGCGTAAGAATCAAAGACAATGCAATTACCACCTGGCTAATTTTCCACTGTAATCCAAGGTCTCTAATGTTATTATCCCCAGATAATTCAAATAAACAAAACAATTTTAGAGTCTAACATTATAACAAAAGGTCCCCTTTCCCTGTGCAAAAGTGGATTAGCCACATGCTAATATGCATCCTCTTCAAACAACTGGATTATTTCTGCAGCTGATGATGAACGTCAGGTTGTGGAACAGCTGTGCAGTGTGCTATTGCATGGAGAGAAATGCATCCAGCATGCACGAATGTGGAGCCCGTGCACGCACTGGAGCATCAAATACACACGCTCTAACTCAGACAGGTTAGTTCGCGTATTTCATGCTTTAATTAAGGTCTAAAGGGACCGGTGACATGTAGCTGATCACATGGAGACAAGGGAAAAGAAAACCACACACACCCACACCCACACACCCACACACAAACACACACACACACTGTTTCTAGAAACCAGCTACCAGCTTAAGTGAAGCATAAAAATAACAATTCTGTAGCATACATTTGTGTTTGTGCGTATGTGCATGCCTGTGTGTATGTGCATACCTGGGTGTGTGTATCTCTTTTCATATATTTTCAGGGCAATAATGTCCTGCCAAAGCTAACCTACAGGACTAACCCAGAGCACCAGCAAATTGTTTTTTTGTTGTTGTTGTTTTTATTTTTTGTACTACAGTAAGAAGTTATTTAAATCCAATATCTAGGGAACAAGAAAATGAGGCTTGTTTTGTAGTAGACAGGTGATTTAATGTCACGTGAAGTTCCGTGAGCTGCAGATCACACAGATCATTTCTTGTGTCTTTGTTAGACAAGTCAAATAGCAATTTTTAAAAAAAGCAATTAAAATAAAATTTATAAAAAGCTGGACCATAATTTATAATTATGCCTTTACGTGCAATTTAGATTTTGGTCAATGCATGAGTTTTACAGCTGCATTCCTTAACCACCACATTTACTATTTTGCCACACAGAAAAAGTTGTTTTATTGCAATCAGTAAAATAATCCCTGCTTTTCGTGGGGGATGCATTCCAAGAGCACCCGCGAATAGTGAAAAAACGTATTGTTGTAATGTGCACAAAAATGCCTACTTTCACAGTGTAAACCCTAAATATGCCCCCTATTTTAAAGTTAGCAAGAAAAATACAGGGCTTTAAGAAGAAAATGAAAATGAAAACCAGAGCACACTCGAGACACTCCATGGGGAAAATTCTGGACTGCAGTATCACAGGGCATACACACCTATGTTTCTTTATATTGGTTATGCTGCTTCTACTTTCGTTTGTTATGTCCACTCTGCAAATTTCCCTGGGACTAATAAAGGGTTACCTTATCTTAGATTCTGTTAACTTATCTTGTATTGAGCCGGGCTGCACTGGCTGACACTGGGTAGGGAATGGCAATAAAATAAACAATATGTAACAATATTTAAGATCAAAGTAGACATGCTAACATTTTGTATATGTGTGCCTTTTTGTTTGTGTGTTTGTTTGTGTGTTTGTGTGTATGCATGTGTGTGTGTGTGTGTGTGTGTGTGTGTGTGTGAGAGAGAGAGAGAGACAGAGAGAGAGAGAGAGAGAGAGAGAGAGAGAGAGAGAGAGAGAGAGAGAGAG
>JBBMFX010326518.1:0-18792 GCA_037832545.1 Rhabdalestes septentrionalis
GAGAGAGAGAGAGAGAGAGAGAGAGGGGGAGAGAGAGAGAGAGAGAGAAATGGAGGGAATTAAAGAGAGAGGGAGCAGGAATTGAAAAGAACAGACAGAGTAAAAAGAGAGGGAGAAACAAAGAAAGAAGATGAAGAAAAAACGAAGAAAGAAAGATCAAGAGCAAGAAGATAAAACAAAAAAAAATTCAACAGAGGAGAAAAAAATGGAAGATTAAAGAAGGAGAGAGAGCTAGGGATGCAAAGACAAAAGGGGAGAGGCAGATACAGAAAGGCAGAGGGAAGGAAAAGTAAGAAAAACAGAGCCAGGAAAATAATTTAAATAAGAAAAGGGAGAGCATAGTAATGGATGCAAGAGAGGAAAAGAGAGAGAATGAAAGAGGGCAAAAGAAAGAACAAATAGAAGAATGGAAGGACAGAGGGAAAGTAAGTCAGAAATAAAAGCCAAAATCGAGGTGAAAGCAGAGAGAAGGTGGGTAATTAGATGAGAAAAAGAAGAAAAGATAAAGAATGAGACAAGGTGTAAATGGGAAAACAGGAAGTTCATAAAATAATCACTTCCATTACCTGTTAGCTACATTAACCTTGTAGTTCTAGCGTTAGGCTTAAATAGTGTAACATGTCTTGTCGTATTGTAGTAATGTGCTAAAATCCTGATCCATCCCTCATTTTATATTCATTGACCATGTTGATAAAGAATACAGTTAATTGTCGTCAGACTGTCATATCTTTGGCATATTGAGTAATTAAATGAAATAAATGGTAAAAAATGTTTGACTGTGCCAGCCTAGATAAGGGAGTTCCAACCACTCAGCATTCAGCACCACCAATATACTGATCACTGCCTGACCATCTGGAATCATATGCACCTTCAGTTTTGTGTTTTTTTTCTGCTTTAATTATTCATAGTTAGGGCACACAAAAAAACAGTCCTCTGAAACTGGTCAGGCTCAGGAACAGGACTGGAAATTAGAGTCTTCGAAAGTCCTTCAGGAAGCCTGGAGAACTCTTCCTCAAGAATTCATTAAAAATACAAGAAAGTCTGATTCGTTGGAAGCAAAATATGAAAAAATGAAGGAAGACTTTTCACAATATTTAATGTCAAACTATATTCTAAAATGCCTCCAAAATAGGATTTTGAGGAGGTCTGAGTTGACAGAAAAGAAAGAGAAAGAACTTTATTTTTGCAGAGCAGAGCTAAGGCTTTTATTTACTCATTCATTAAATAATCTGAGTCTAAACGAGGCTCCCCAACGGGCTCGTTACCAAATACGCCAGGGGAACAAGGCCTGTATCGCAGCAGAGCAGTCCGGGTATTAGTGTGTGTGTGTGTGTGTGTGTGTGTGTGTGTGTTGATAACAGTGGTGGAATTTATTCTAGTGACAGCTGATTATATTAGCTGCAGGCCTTCAGCGCTCAAACCCTCAGCATAAATCTAATCCTGATGCTAATGTGTGAGTGTGTGTCTGAAAAGTGTGAGTGCGTGGGTGTGGTCCTTTAAGCTCTGTTTACGGCCTTAAAGAGCCCTTATCCCAACGTTTGGCTGTATTTTATTTTTTTCTCTCCACCAATGACATTTATTTTTGAAAAATGATCCATAATTCATTTACCTCCTCCGTTCATCCCTCAGGCACCAAACAGGCTTTTAGACTGATACATGTAAATGAGCTCTGTTCTGATTGGCCATGCCCTGTTCAAAAAGTAGTTTTGTGTTTTAATGAGGAATGGATTAGTAAAGAAATAGAAAGATACACAACAACAGTGCTGGGAGGGGGGCGAGAAAGAAAGAGTGCAAAGTGTAAAAGAAAGAAAATGGGAAACAGCAAGGAAGGGAGAGAATGAAAGAATGAGAGAGGGAGAGAGACAGAAATGAGAAAGAAAAAGGAAACAGAAAAAAATATGAAAAGAGGGTAAGGAAGAGAGAATGCAAATGTAAAGGAATAAAAAGAGCAAGTGAAAAGAAAGAAAAATACAAAAATACAATGAAAAAGAGAGCCAGGAAAAGAGAAAGAATGAAATAGCACAAAATCTAGAAAGAGAATAGGTGTCCTGTTCTGATTGGCTGTGGCAAGGACTGAATCATGTGGTTTGTGGGGGTAAAAATAAATTCTAGAAGCTTCTTTTGGAAGTTTGGTTCCTGTAGAACAGAGATGTCAAACTCTGGGGGTCTGGTGTCCAGCACAGTTTTATGGTTCTCCTCCACAAACACCTTCACAAAACACGACAATCAACTCACAAAGGGAACCAGGTGTTTCTGAGCAGGGAGTTTAACACCCCAGCTGGAGAATCGGCAGTGATCCATTTACTTCTGCAGGAGCGTTTTTCCTCTGCATAAACTGCCAAAACAACACTCCTCACCCCTTCAGCAGGAGCGGTGCTAATTGCTGTGGTATAATGGGTGGGGCTAATATGTTGTACGATTAATGGGTGGAGTTTTACTGCTTTAAACCCAGTGGGTGGGGCTAAACTGCCGTATTTTAAATGGATGGAACTAAACTGCTGTGGGCTAGGTGGGAGGAGTTATATTGCTTCAGGCTGAGTGGGTGGGGCTTAACCATTACAGGTTGAGTTGGTGCATTATACCGGGAGGAAATATACTACTTTAGGCTGTATGGGTGGAACTAAAATGCTATAGGCTAAGGAGGTGGAGCTAAACAGCTTGAGGCTGAAAGGGTGGGGCTTAACGGTCGTTAACAGAAGGGGTGGAGCTAAACTACTGCATGCTGAAGTTTTGGTGCTAATCTGTGTTATGATAAATGAGTGGAGCTTTAGTGCTTTAACCTGAGTGGGTGGGGCTAAACTGTTGTAGGCTGATTGGGTGGGGCTAAACTGCTGTTGGCTGAGTAGGTGGGGCTAAAATGTTGTAGGCTGAATGGGTGGGGCTAAACTGATGTTGGCTGAGTGGGAGGGGCTAAACTGCTGTACGTTGAATGGGAGGTTGTAAGGAAACGTTTTAGCAGTTATGACATCACAGCAGTGATGGATTACATACAGGCTGTTTTTGCTGTTCTGTTTATACTTTTTTCACTTTTGGTCCTGTCCCCTCTTTAAAGTTGGCTCTGTTTCTGAAGGTTTTGGCTTGGACGTCAAGCCAGGATGGATAGACAGAGAGATAGAGAGGAAGAGATAGAGACGAACAGATAGTGGAGGAGAGAGATGTGATTAAAGAAGCACTCAAGGGGTGATAGTGAATCTCTGAACACAATGAGTAAAAAAAAAACACAAAATAAGTTTCACCAAAGGGAAATTATGTTCTTCTGTAAGTGGATGTAGCTGAAAGGTCACAAACCGTATGGATGGACACCTGTGTGTGTATGTGCATGCGTGTGTGAGTGTGTTTGTAAGAGTTTGTGTGAGTGTGTGTGTGTGTGGCAGTTGGACGCTCTGCAGGTTTGAGGGGGATTAATAGTGGTGACAGTGCTGTGAATACACACACAGGCGAGGGCCTCAGTGCTTCTGTATTAATAATGCAGCAGGTGCCAAAGCCTGCAGGACACACACACATGCACACACATACACACACACACACATGATCACACACACGCCCCCACCACACTCTGCTAACCACAAAAACACACTCACATACCAATATAGACCTATGTAGTCACACAGACAGGCACAGACAGGCTCTGGCCTCATTATTAATTATACACAGACAGACAGACATACACACACACACACACACACACACACAGATGTGTGTGTTCTGTACCGTAAGGCTGTAATACACTGTTCTCTCTCAGTTGCCACATTAGCAAAGTGATTTTGAGAGTGTGATCCAATGTCAGAGTGTGATCCAATATCAAAACGTCTGCTAATATCCAGACATACAGACATTTTTGAATGGTTGATTTTAAAAAATCAATTTTTATGGTCAAGTCAGCTCTGTAAAATATGAAGAGAGTGATCTGATGGTCATCTGATGTTCACACTGCTGCCTAGAAAAACAAAAACATGGAGCAAAGCAAGAGGCAGATGAATAAACAGACTGTACACATGGGTGATTATTGAATTACATTGAGAGCTGATTACTTAGCATTACTTCTACTGTGAACTGGGTCCCAACAGATATGCACAATAGTGTTGTCGTAAAGCTCCAGGGGAGTTACTGGGTGCTCTGATGAATTGAGGGCTTCGTGTAAACATAATCTTTAACCCTTAAAGCTGTTGGTGAATCGGTGCATGAGTGGGCGGGGCTAAACTGCTGCAGTGAGAATAAGTAGATATACTCACGCGTGTTGGTTAAATGACATCATAAAAACTAAGATTTGAAATAAGCTGTTTTTGTTGCTTAGTTTATATAGCCATTTCAATTCTAATGATAATTTTGGCCCTTTAGTCTATTGATAGGCATCACAATCACAATATTACAGTACAATACAATTTTGTTTGAATGACTCACTGTTATCTAGACCCTTACATTGAAATACATTAGCAAAGCTAATAACAGCATCTGACATTTTAGGATTAGGGTTCTATTACTTGTTAGCTATATAAATCCAGGAAATCCAAGTCTTAACCAGAGGAGACCATGGATTTGTTTCATTTTTTGGTGAATTAAGAGAAACAGGTCTAAATTGTATGTTTTTTGGTCTGCTCCAGGTTTTTGTGTCTTTGTGTATGTTTATGTGTGTGTGTGTGTGTGTGTGTGTGTGTAAAGTGGCTCTCAGAGCTCCTCTTTTATTAAAGTAGTGTTTAAAGTTACTGAATTATTGATGCTGTGCTTGACACACTCCATACACAGCTTTATATTCTGCTCCTTTTCAAATGAGGAGCCTGTCAGGTTTTTCCATCATACTAAACACACATACAGACTATCATTTCCCACTGCAGACACATTTACATTTGATATACAGTTTTCCTTTCTACAAAAAACACCATGGACAAAACTGTGCCCTATTTTTAACATGCTTTGAATCACCCAGTTGATGTAAAAACACTACATTCTGCCTACAGATACAAGGTGTCAAACCACTCAGCATTTAGCACCACCAGTATACTGATCACCGCCTGGTCTTCTGGAATCATCAGGTTAGATGGTCTTTGTTCTGCTTGGATGATTCATAAGTAGGTCACTGTATGTCTTAACAAAGAAAAACATTGAGTTGATCTTTATAAGTCCTTCAGGAAACCTGGAGAAATGTTCCTGACCACATTAAAAATACAAGAAAGTCTGGATCTTTGGAAGCAAAATCAGAATGTCTAT
This sequence comes from Rhabdalestes septentrionalis, assembly GCA_037832545.1. Taxonomy (NCBI): domain Eukaryota; kingdom Metazoa; phylum Chordata; class Actinopteri; order Characiformes; family Alestidae; genus Rhabdalestes; species Rhabdalestes septentrionalis. The sequence goes on from JBBMFX010326518.1 coordinate 5,206, forward strand.
GTTTGTGTGTGTCTGTGCAAACATATATATTTATTACCAAATAAATGTGCTATTTTTACCATTTGGGCACTGAGGTTAAAGGTCGGGGTCAGGTTTAGGTGTAGGAGTAGTGTAACTGGGGTTAAACATCAGGGTGCGAGTTAGGTGTAGGTTTAGTGTTACTGACATGCATTATTACACAGGTCAGTAGGATGTCCTCACAAAGATTGTAAAACCAACGTACGAGTGTGTGTGTAAATGTATTGCAGCCACCTTGGCTACATCTGCTGCATGATGTAATGTGAGTGAGACCAGGGGTGTAGCTTGGGGGTGGTTGGGGTGGGGGTTGTTGACTTTTTCCATTCTTGTTCCTTCAGTGGTAGTTACATCCATTGAAACGCATGCATGACTGCATGCTTCTGTCTGTGGCGTAACAACATGGTTTTAAGGAACCATACGATCCAACCCAGAATCTTGTTTTCAAACCCAACATTAAAAAAAAATGTAATGTTTGTTTGCTAGAAATTTTTCTGTATATTTGGTCATGTTTGATAGTTTCCCTTCATTTAAATTATTTGATAACTGTATTGCACATTGTTACAGGTAGACTCAGGGTTTCATTACATCACTACATGATGTACAGCTGTGTATGTGACCAATACAAATCTTAAATCAACCATGATGAACACAAAGTTCAGTGCTGTAATATGAACAAATAAAACCACCATATATCTACCAGTCAGCCAATACAATAATAATTAGGCAGAACCCTGTGGGGCGGTTTGCTCTTAACTGGTAGATAATCAGACATATAATATTCTTTAAAATGGATGAAGTGCAGTAGAACAGGTGGCCAATAGGGGGCTTTAAACAGAGTAGGTTTATTGTCATTTCAATACAACAATATTCCTTCAGGTCCCCAGTGTTCTTCCGGGACTGCAACATTACTACAAGACCGCCGCATTCCTCCAGGAACTTCTTTTCAGGAGTGCAGCGTTCTACCAGGACCACGATGCTCCTCTGGGTCCATGGTGCAAGACAGAAAACCAAAATAAACACCTCAAGATGATACAAGTGCAGGACTGAACTAAAATGCAAATGATGTTCTCACTCCAGCAAAATCTTTGGAACATAAAACTTCCTAGCTGTACTCGCAAAAATTTTGAGCCCCTTCTCATTTCTTAATAATTTGCTTTCAGACTTTCTTGTATTTTTAAAATGGCCTTTAGGAAGTTCTCCAGGCTTCCAGTTCCTGAACCTGACCAGTTTCAGGGGAATGTTTTTGTTTGATAAGACACACAGTGACCTACATATTAATCATTCAAGTAGAACAAAAGAACATTTATCTTAAGTCCTGAACCAGTGAAGAAACAGAAGCCGATGATTCCAGACGATCAGGCAGTGATCAGTATACTGGTGGTGCTGAATGCCAAGTGGCTGGAACTTCATTTTCTAGGCTCCTTGTATATTTAGGTACATTGCAGCCTGTCACAGTCAACATTTGTTCCTATTTCTTTCATTTAATCTACTCCATATGCCAAAGTAAATTAAAAGGGGAGGGGGGGCTTTACACAGTACTGTATGTATCACCATTTTGTTTCAGTTATGAGTTTCTCTTCAACGTTTGGGAAATCTGCCGGTCGGAACAAAGCGCTCTGAGAGCTGGATCTCTCAGGTCTAAACTCAGGAAGAGAATGATTGATAATAATTCTCAAGGTGACAAGATTTTTTTAATGAAATGTAATTTAATTGCCTCTGTCATCCCTCAAAGGGTTGAGCTTTCAAGAGAACTGACTCCCATAATAAAAGACTGAATGCTTTTTATTTATATTTTTCTAAAGGTCCATAAATTAATGCTTAGAATTCTGAGGTTAATATAAGTAATTCTACTATTGTAAATCTGTTTATTAAAAGTGTGCCTCGTTCTGAGTTTACATTTACAGCATTTAGCAGAGTTAAGTAGTAGATGTGAGTGGTGGCCAATGTCTTACTTTCTTTTTTTGTTAACAATTATTTTTATTGTCATTTTAGAGAGTATATTGTCTTAGATTAATACCATACCCCCCAACCCCCAACCCATCCACCCAGTAGACTTCATCAGTATTGATAATATACAAGAAAAGTAAAACTATACATCGATACAAAATAGAGTGTAAATCAAAAAGAAGTAACAAAAGATTTAGCTTTATCAAAAGTAACACTCCAGGTGTTCAAGGTTTTTGCACCTTGGATGGGGGCTGTAGATAATTCCAGAGCGACAATGTCGAGGAAAGATAAGGCCAATACTCGTCTGGACATTAAATGAGGAGGAATCCAGCGACTGACTAACATTTTTTTTGCAGCAGTGAGAGCAGCTAGAAGTAAGTTCCTCTGTTGCACATAGAGACATAGAGTACAATTTGGGGAAGGTGACAGATGCATATAGAAATGTTTTAAAGGGGAAAGATAAAGTCTATGTAGTAATTTCCAGTGGTTCATCTGGTGATTGGGGTTTTTTGACGAAGATGTAATTGTCTCCCAAATTTTATCAGAGAATGGAGTTTGAATATCACCACTGATATCCTTGGACCAGACAGATGATACAGATAGTTATTTGTATGAGTTTTTGAGGAGAAAAGAGTTAATACCTGAGGTAGCAGTAACAGAGTTATCAGTGGGAAGAATAACTTTCCGCAAGGCATGCACAGGGAACTCCATATGCGTGAAGAGCTGACCTAATGCGGAGATACATAAAAAAGGAGGCCATGGTCTTATTTTCAGAATGTTCTTAAAGTGTCTGTCTCTCTCTCTCTCTCTCTCTCTTTCCCTTTTTTTTACTGTCATTCTGTTGTCCCTCTCTCATGCTTGCTCTCTCCCTGTCACTCTGTTCTATGTATTTCTCTCTCTCGCTCTCTCTCTCGCTGTCTTTCCTCTCTGTACTCTTTGTTCTCTGTCCCCTCCCCCCTCCCCCTTTTCCGGCTGATGGTCAGAGAGTGGATGGCTTGCTTTCAGACAGTGGGCCGGATGGCGCCCCCGGCAGGCCGCAGGAAGGAAAGTGGCAGAAACCGCGACTCTCCAGGAAGAGTTTAATGAAGTGCTGCCTGGTGAGGTGGATCATCAGCAACACAGCACCACAGGGACCAGGTACACACACACACATACACACCACCTCCCTACTCCTCAGTACTGTCTCTCAGACCATCAAGACGTTATGTAGCCTTCTAGCTTAAGGCAGAACTCCCCTAAAACAACTGAAAAGTGAGAGTCAATGAGATTGGACCTAAAAAGTGACAGCCAATCAGACTACTTCTGCTGAAGAGTGAGAGCCAATCAGAGTACAGCTGAAGAGTGGCAGCCAATCAGAATATAGCTGAAGAGAATGTGCCTGAATATTGGAAGGCAATCAGAATGTAGCTGAAAAGTGAGAGCTAATTAGAATGTACCTGAGGAGAGAGCCAATCAAAGTGTAGTTGAAGAGAGAGAGCCAATCAGAGTTGGTTTGGTGTAAAACTCTTTGTATGAAAATCTCCTCATAGAAAGTTAATACATCAAATGTTTATGGTTGTCCCACCTGACGCCTGAGACATTGCTCTACCAGAGTTTGAGAAATTTCCTAAAATTATCTCTTTTTTTATTGACTGAAGCATGAAAGCTGAGTTGCTCTTTCTGTCCAGCAGGTGGAGCTGTGGTAGCAACATAGTGATATTACGGTCTAAATCACAATGTAATTTTCTCAATTATACTAATGTTGTTATATTTTTACTGCTATTATTTATTTAAGCGTATAGTGATATTCACACTTCTAGTTTTTGCTTATAATAAAGCACAATTATAAAATCATAGAACATTCTACAACAGTATGAAATGTATTCTTAAGGAGAAAAAAATTAACAAATAATAATAATAATAAATAGGTAATAGTAGAAACAGCAGAGTTTTACTGCATAAATATTTTTTTTAATATTATAGAATTATAGCAATAATTGTAAATTGTAATGTTATAGTAAGCTTAATAATCATGAAAAATACTTGTAATAAAAATTAATAATGACAATAATACATATACTAGTAGAAGATGCAGTAATGTTTAGAGTTAAGTTCAGTGTGTCCTTTCTGCTTTGCTGCTATTTAATAGGCCTATCAGGTTATTATGGGCTTTGTGTTTATATCGCTGTGGCCATGAGCTCCTCCCTCTCTCCTTAAGAGCAGGCGCCTCATCTCCCGGCACTTATGATGCATAAATCAAAGCTGAATTATTAACTATATTTATGTGTCCTGACTGAGATCTCACACACTTTAGAAACATCAGCATCCACCAAACTTCAACCCTCGCTGGAGGTCCCCTGAGGTCACACTGTAGTCAAAAACATGCTCATGGTAAAAATACAAACACACACACAAAACTTCCTAGAACTTCTTTATAGGTCACTATACAGTACTGTGCAAAAGTCATTTTTAAATATTTTGATTTGACTCACTTTGTTAGTGCAAAATAATGTCAAACACCATTATCTTTAGCACAACAAACCAATAATCTACTGTGACAACATGTCTAAAGATACAAGGTTGCTACACAAAGAAGTTCCAACTACTCAGCATTCAGTGCCACCAGTATACTGATCACTGAAAATGAGAGCTTTTGAAAAGAAGGAGTCCTGGAAAACTGTTTCTCAAGACCATATAAAAAGACAAAAAAACGTGATCTCTGGAATAAAAATATGAAGAAATGAGGGGTGGCCAGGGACTTTTGCGCAGTACTGTAAGTCCTAATAACTCATGGGGTCAGTAGGGAATCTTCCTCAGGAAAACTGAACTTTTCCTGCCTAGAACTGGCTTCTGAAACCCTCAGGCCTTCAGGCTTTTTATTCAATAATGGACAGTGGTCTAAACAGACAGAGGTTTTTTTAATTTATAGAAGAGTCACGAAAGCCTGGACTGTCCCGATCGGCCTTCAGGGCGTTAGCGTAAAGCATGCAGTCGCATTAAGAATTATTAAGCTGTAATAAGTAACTTTGTGCTGAGCAAAGGAATTAACCCAATTACCCCAGGTGTAGCCTTCTTTAATTTTAGTACTGCATCTACAAGGCTATTGTTGATATGTAATTGAACGCCATAATTAGCACCAATGAAGCATTCTGCCCACCCTCAAAATAAAAAATAAATAAATAAGGTGCTGCCCTTAAAAAATTTCATTGTGAGAAAACATTAGAAATATTTTTTAAAATGAAACTGACTTGTTTTCAGTCATTTCTGGTCTGCAGTAACTCATTATTCAGCATCAAAGTCTCAAACTGTTGGTTTTAAAGAGAAGTATCTAGTGTGTCTTTAATGACTTACATTCATATTATGTTGGTCATGAAAAAAAGAGAAGTATCACTCAGTTACAATGTTCCTTCTGGTTCCTGTATCCAGGGGTGTCGTAGTTGGGTGAAAAGTGGGAATAAATTACCAGGGCCCCAAGTGAGGGGAGGCCCCTGAGGTTGGAGGTAGTTGTGAACCTCGAGCTTACGGGGCCCACTGCTTTTGCATAGGGCCCAGAATTTGGTGCCAGGTCCATGTATGTATCATTGGACAAAATTTCCTTTTTCCACAGGAAAATGATCAGAATGATGTATTGTCCTCCCCAGTCTCCAGATCTTTCTCCCATTGTGCTGCCGGGATGAGCTGCACCCACAAGTTCCTATTTAGCTTCAGCAAATGAGACAGAATGGTTTGCTGCAAGAAAAGGTGCTGGGAGGGTTTGATTCAGATTCAGATTCTGATGAAATACTTCCATTAAACTGCACTTACACTGAATGTTATTACACTTCAAAACCCATTTGTTACATTCCTTTCAAGTATTTCTAATGTTTTCCTGTAGGGTGGACCCAAACATCTGGCCTGTATTGTACATCTGGGTAAGGCCGAGCTGCATTAACTTGCAGGTGTAAACCCTTTAAACCAGATTCAAATCTCAGACCCCTTCAGGAGAAAATCTGAGAACCTCCTGCTGTTATGCTTATGGTTAACAGGCCCCACCCCCCAACCCTGGGCTGAATATATTCAGCCTACTTTGCCCATTTGAGATAAATACATTTCCAAACTGATTTACTTGTATTTTGCAAACAGCCTCTTTTTGTATATACCGACTGTTTGCCATTCAGAGCAAAGTTTTTACTTTTTAATAGAACAGCAAAGGAGGAGAAATACATGCAATTAATTGTTGCCAAAGTCAGCAACTAATTGCGCGCAGTGTGTTAGAGTGTCTGATGGATTTACGGAAGATGTTTGCGCTCTAATCCTGCAAAAGCATCTTCCAGATGGGAGCAGTGTAAAGGGGGGTGGGGGAGTTGCAAAATAGTTGTTTTTTATGAGCTAATATTACCGGGCACCAGTAATTGGATTTCAATTTGACCAGCTGGAGACACATATGAGTGTAAACACATGTCCAAAATATAGTAGCTCGAAGGGGTGAAACTGTCTAAACACTGGCTTTGAGTTTGGCCCTTGTGATGCTTCAAAGTCACATCGATGGATCACAATCAGGGCAAACATCTCACAAAGACAGGCTGAATAAGAGGACATTCTCTGCAGAGGAATGTGTTTGTAAGTAAGTTAGGTTTGAAAGTTCCCACCCTGAACTTTGAGCTGAATGATTGATGTGTCGCGGTTCAGATCTTAGTAGGCCTGAAGCACATCAGTTCTGCTGATGCCTGAGTCAGCCTGGTTTACAGGAGTGTAAAGCTGCATAATGGCCTTCCGCTGATGCAGGAGAATCCGATCAGAGTGCAAATGTTTGGCTCCCTTATTATCCACTTTAATGCCCAGGATAAGTACAGGAGAGGAGGGGGAGGGTATGAGGGTTCGATGAGTGTGTTAAACAGTCCAGACCCGTGTGTGTGCCTTCGAGGATGTGTGTTTGTGGTGGTTTATCACAAATCTCACTATTTTTAAACACCACATTACTGCACCTGGCTAGGATGTCCCATACCTTTTATCCCAGTATCTTCTTCCATGCTTTTGGAATGTGTCCCAACACTCCAAAAAACTTTTTTCTCTGGTTTGATTTGTTGATAAAACTGAGGGTGCTACTCAGAACTGAGCACCACCAGTATACTGATCACCATCTGATCATCTGGAATCATCTGCATCTGTTTCTTCACTGGTACAGGACTTAAGTTAGATGCTTTGTTCTGCTTGTATAATTCATTAAGGTTTGTTGTCTTTTCAACCACACACAGTACACAGTGAAATTAAATAAAGAAACAGAACACCACCCGACAAGTGCAGACAGGACATAGTACACAAAGTTCAAATAGAAGGAGAGTGCAAGAAAAAAAAACACAAGCAATGAAATATCAGGACAAGACAAGAATTTGTGCAATTGACATAGATTGTATGGATACAGTATTGTAACAGAAAATGTATTATAGCAGCAGTGAGTTACTTGGGGAATAAAGCAGAATAGAGGAAGACAATTTGTTAATATACATACAAATAGAGCAGGGGGACAGAGAATGTGTGGGATGATTAATAGAGGGGTATTTACAGAGGCAACTGGAGTGTGAGTTTTTTGCCTGAAGTAGAATAGATCAGTGTAAATATGCACTGTGTTAAAAGGAGGGGAGGAAGTTCAGAGTTTATGTTTCCGCTTGTGCACCTCTACAGTCATCCACAGCCTCTGGTTATGGCATGTGGAGATGTTCATCAATGCACTTGATGATGTAGCCAGTCACAGATAACATGCACTCCTCCTGGTTGGTAGGACCACTATATGTTGCAGCCTGTTTTAATGTGTCCCAGTCCGTGTGTTCAAAGCAGTCTTAAGGAGAAGAGGTGGCTTCTGTGGGCCACTTCTGTGTATTTTCACCTCCTTTAGAACAGACCTGGTTTGTTTGATGAGCAGTTTGTATGCTGGGGTCAGCGGTAAGGACATGTGATCCGGGTAGCTGAGGTGGAGTAGGGCTAACAGCTACAATAAGCAGACCTAAATCCTCTTTACATATGTTGGGTCTTGTGCATTCATTAGTTTAACAGAACCACATTAAGTTTCAATGTTGGAGTTCCATAATCATCAGGGATGATCACGGGTATGTGCTTAGATTACTTTTGTGTGATTTACCTGAATTTATTGAGTACAATTTACTGAGCAATTCAGAAGCTGCTTGACAGTTCTTCTCACAGCTTAGGAGCATCTGGTGTTGTCTGGAGATGACTGGTCTGGAGTTCTAGTTCCTCACCATGGTTCTTCCTCATGTTCCCCCTATATTTTCTCCTTTTGAAACTGGTTCCCCCTTTATTTTTCACCTTTGCGCTCAGTGGGATGTTCTTCTTTTGAGTCACCCCTTAATGGTTCCTCTGCATGTTCTTCTGGTATTTTTCCTTCTGAGTCTTGGTTCCTGGGTTCCTGTGTATGTTTTGCTAAATTGTTGCTTTAAATTGGAGTGAAAGTGCAAAAGGAAGGAGGAGCATGATAGCAGGGAAGAGAGAGCGAGGGCAAGCAGAGAGAGAGAGAGAGAAAGTGCATTATGGTCTTGTGTAATTGCTGGACTGGGAGTGGTCTCTGTGAAGCTGCAGAGAAACTGACCCATGGCGATGCTCCGGCAGCTTCTGGACACTAATGAAGAGAAAGTTGTGGACGCACAGGCAGCCGGAGGACTGGTTTTTTCGTGGAAAACTTGATTTATCAGATAATCTGATCATGAACAGGAACATTCTAGGAACCAATTGAAGATCAGTTTATCAAGTTTTTTTCACTTAATTTTTTGAAAAAAACCTTAACGCTTTCTGGAAAACCTGCAAATGAGAAATCAGATCAGCGGTAGGGGCAGAAACTTTCCATGAATCATCTGTAGAACAACTAAAGCAGATCTGCTTGGACACGGATTGAAGTTCTTAAAGTGTTCAACATTTAACCTGGGAAAAACTGGCCTGTAGTTTTGAGCATGTAGAGTTTGGATGAACAGAGAACTTTCCATGCTGTGAGATTCTTCTGGAAAACTTGAGAATAATGTTTTATTTTTTAAATCTGATCAAGTGCTCAAAGAATAACTTTCTAGCTCTCAGTTGAAGATGTGTTGTGTGATTTGATAGGCTTGTTTATGCACTTCATTAGAGTTCAAAGTTCAGTAGAGCATTTTTAATTGATTTATGAATGTACCAGTGATTGATGTTCCAGGGAATGAGAAATATTACCAGTGGCCCCTCTTCGTGAACCTGACCGGAGAACTTGTAAGTTAGGACTCCCTTGAGCTTCTTTCGATTCGTGTGTTATCAGCTGCTGCATGCAGATGCAGCGATGGTGCTGCAGGGGATGGAGCTGATGGCCATGGCCGTGGTCATCCTCCTGTTCTTCATGGTCCTTAAACAGTTTGGGCTCTGGGAGCCTCTGTCTCTGGACGGTAAGAGCTAGAAAAATCTACAAACTACCAGCGTCTTGCACATTTACACTTAATTGCATGAATGTCCTCTTTGGTGAAGAATGCGGGGAAAGGAACATTCAAATATAAAATTGTTAACACCACTCCGATTAACGTTTTAATTTGACTACCTTGCTAGTAGAGCAGCCTACTACTTTACTTTAAGTATTTTTTAGCAGTTCTACTCGTTTTTTGTGTTTTTTGCTTATTAACCAGCGTTCCACACTAAAATAAAATCTGTTTATTGTGCTGATCTTGTTTTCACTATGGTTGTATACCTGACTGCAGAGCAGCAGTTTCAGGGCAGACGTTTCAGGCAGGTGGTGATACAGACAGTGACTGCCTGATATTTCTTTGATGTTGTAAATGTATCTATTTAAAAAAAAAAGACTTTCATTTTCTAAATTTCTGCTCATCAGTGAGACACCGTTCATCTCGATGCTGGTGTGATTTGGACTCGTTTGACAGGATGATCACATTTGTTGAACAACAACACGAGCTGTGGTGTCTATGGTTACATGCCATAGTAGTAATGAATGAATAAGTAGGTTCATTTGCCAGTGTTGCTTTGGTGTGTGTGTGTGTGTGTGGGCTCAAAATGTCATGGTTGTGCCACCTGATTACTTTCCAGTGATATGATCATAGAGGTGTGATCTCGAACATCCAACACTGAACTTGTCTTGTTAATCAGAGTTTTATATTTATAATTTTGTACATCTGACAGGCCCTCACTAACTAAATCACACTAAACTCAGGCTGTGTCCCAACAGCTGATGAACCAACTGATGGATGGAACACCGTGCAGGACACTCAAGAACACACACAACCAAGAAACACTTGCTATTTTACTCTGTAAAACAAATCATATCACAGAAGAACTTTTTATTTCTAATATTACTAATGTTTTTTTTCTCTCTTTTACCTCCTCTTTCTCTCCTCCACTCTTCCTCCCATCCTCTCTGCCTGTCCCTCTTTTTTCTGTGCCCTATCTGTCCTGCAGACGGTGAGCACAAGTACAGTACAGTACTCTGTGGAATTTAGTTTTTTTCTGGTTTATTTCCCTGTATTCTGTGACATGTACAGTTTCATTCTCTTATTTGTTTTATGCACATAACCTTAAACAAATATTTTGGTGAAAAACCTTGTTTATGCAGTTAATTACCTTAATTACCAAAAACTGCCTCAAGTTTAGCCTTTAGTTTCGTACCAGGGCTGCAAAGCTAAGGTTGCTTACATTAACCTATTAGCTTGGTGCTTCTTCTTTCTGCCTCTACTTTTGGTTGCTCCTGTTTTATCAACAGTGGATCAACCATCTCCGTCTTCTATTCTCCTCTGCATCTTCCTCTCTCACACCACCTACCTGCATGTTCTCCCTCACTACATCCATAAACCTCCTACTAGGCCTTCCTATACTACCCTTCCCTGCAGCTCCATCCTCAACATCCTTCTCCCAACACACTCAGAGTCTCCTCTCTGCATCCTTCTTTCAACAACCCATACATTCTTGCCTTTCTGCATAGCAGCCACGACCCGAAACGTCATTTTTTTAATGTAGTGATTTAGACGTCATGCTGAACATGACCTTCAACCTCCTGTAGTTTTTAGCTACATGATTTTTACACCAATAATGCGCATATTATTGAATTTTCACCAAAATATTCATTTAACCTTCCTCCTGTCCTCCAGTTTACCTTCCTGCCTGAGTCCCCTTCTCATAAAGTCTACACCTCCTGCCTCTTAGGTCTCTCACTGTCTTTCTGTCTCTCTCTCTTTCATTCTGTTCTCTATCTACCCTCTCTCTATTTCTTTATTTCTCTCTCTACATCTCTCTCTTTTTCTTTCTCTCTCTCTCCCTCTCTCTTTCTCTTTCCCTCTTTCTATCCCTCTCCCTCTCTCTCTCAGACAGTAGTGATGGGGAGTTGGAGTTGTCTGCAGTGAGACATCAGCCAGAAGGTCTGGAAGAGCTTCAGGCTCAGACCAAATTTACCAGGAAAGAACTGCAGTCGCTCTACAGAGGCTTCAAAAACGTAAGAGACTTCACTGAATGGAACACATCAGTGAAACATATATAAAGGAAAATTCTACATGATTTTCAAAAATTCGTATTGGCTCAAGTCAGAACTGAAACGTCTGCCTCTAAAATCTTCACACAGAAAGTTACTCCATCAAATGTTTATGGTTGCGTTCAGATTCTCCACTATTTTACCATCACCAACATCCATAGAAACACTCTGAGACATGTGGACCTTTACTGGGTTGACTGGATTTGTGTTGGAAACATTGACATCCACTTTAAAGAAATCCGAAAGCTACTTTAAAATGCATCTAATTGAATAAACCTTACAAGGTTGCTGCATTCAAATCTGCAGTGTGAGGGACATCTTGTGGTTGTAGTTGGTACTATATCAGAGTTTAAGCAAGAGAACACAAGTGTGTCTGGTGTTGTGAATGATCTGTTTATATCTTCAGACCCATGATGTTATTGCCCAAAACACACAAACACGAGTATTCCACTGTTACTCTAGTTCTTCAATCATCAAACATGCTTTGATGTCGCCACATTCTTCTATTAAATGAAGTAGACCCACCTGTCTTACAAAAACATCCACAAAAGTGTGTGAATATCTCTTTGTCTCTCTTGTTCTCTCTCTTTCTCTTTGTACTCTCTCTATATATATATCAATGTATCTATCAATCTATCACATGTACACATATCTGTGTATGTGTGTATGGTGTGTATATATGTAAATGCATGCCTGTGTGTGTGTGTATATATTTCCAGGAGTGTCCCAGTGGCTTAGTTGATGAGGAAACCTTTAAGATGATCTATTCCCAGTTCTTCCCTCAAGGCGGTATGTGTTTTAGCTTAAATTTGCTTTACGTCTTTGAAAGTGACCACACGCTGAATATGTATTGTAAGTTTTTTCCCCAATTTTTAACATCATATATCCTGTTTCATACTATGCAAACATTTTCCATCCTCTCCTAATCCCTCAGAGATAAACAGGCTTCCGGGGGACCCCGAGTTTCATTGGTCAAAATACAACATTTAAAACTCTCACACCCACTCCCACTTGGCTTTCAAAGTTAGCCTCGTACTTACGGACTACGTAGGTGTAGTCGTACGTTTTCCTTTATTGAGGCTTAATTGTGTTTTTATGATTTTACAACCATGTTGGGATAAGTAAGTGACTTAGGCTAGAGTCTGTTCTGACTTACACCAAAATTCGGTTTACTTCACTGTCGAAGGAACAGATCTGAGGCGTAACTCAAGGACCTCCTGTATTTCTGTTACTGTACCTTTAAGTGTACATATGTAAATGAGTTCTGTTTGTTTACAAATAAATGGTTAATTGGTAATACTCCAGAACTGAAATGGTACTTAATGGTACTTTATGGCATATTATTATAGTACTTTGTGGTATTTTATGGTACTTTATTGTACTTTACAGTAGTTTATGGTACTTTATGGTATTTAGTGTGGCCATGATGACTAGGGTAAATTATATAATAAATGAAATAATTTGTATATTTTTTGTTATTGTGTACAATGAAATTTGGATGCTCAAACTTTCAATGCAGAAGGTAAAAGAAAAACAATTATTGCACACAAAGTTGTTTATTTGCCATGTTATATACTATAATGGCTTTTGGATCAAACTGTGCTTTAGTCTATTGGTCCTTGTTTTTATCACTCTGATCCATCTGCCTGATGGCAGCAGTTCAAAAATAGAGTGACCTGGTTGGAATGGGTCTTTAAGGATGTTTTGGGCTCTTTTCAGACAGCGCGAATTGTACAGTCTGTCTAGGGAAGGGAGTGGACTGCCAGTGATTTTAGCTGAATTTCTGTTAGAGTTCTGCTTTCATTGGCTGTGGATCTGATTCTTTGCTTCTTTGTATGATGGGTGAAGGATATAATACCATTGTATAATCTTGACCTTTCAGATGCAACCACTTATGCACACTTTCTCTTCAACGCCTTCGATTTGGACCGAAATGGCTCCATTCGCTTTGAGGTACAAACTTATTTTTCTATTATGTGTGATAATCTGTAATTATCTGATTCTGCTAAATTCGTGTCAAATCTTCTGTCTCAAAACTCACTGCCTTTAAAATACAAGGCTTTCTAGACATAAATCATATTTTAGAATGTAAGTATATGTGTGTGTGTGTGTGTGTGTGTGTGTGTGTGTGTGTGTGTGTGTGTGTGTGTGTGTGTGTGTGTGTGTGT
>JBBMFX010327266.1:0-18780 GCA_037832545.1 Rhabdalestes septentrionalis
GTTTCTTGACAACCTAGCTTGAAACGTGTATTTATTTACCTATGTGTCCGGCACTATTGGTCAAATAGATGACTGTCGGTTATTTGTTATAATAACAATATATTAGAGTAGGTCTTTACTAGATTAGCACAGGTCTCCTGAGGGATTTTGGTCCATTCCTCAATTGCAAATTGTTCTAGCTGGTCCAAATTGTGTGGTTTCCGAGCATGGACATTCACTTTGAGCACTCACCACAGATTCTCAATGGGATTGAGGTCTGGGCTCTGTGCGGGCCACTCCAAGATCTTGGTTTTGGTATCCTTTAAAAACTGTTGAACTAATTTTGAAGTATGCTTTGGGTCATTGTCTTGTTGGAAGACCCAGCGATGACCTACGCCTAGACTACAAGCGGATTTCAGAATATTCTCCCTCAGAATGTCAACATAATTTTATTTTTTGATGCCATGCACCCGAACAAGGCTCCCTGTCCCTGAGGCTGCAAAACAGCCCCACAGCATGATGCTCCCACCACCATGTTTAACTGTGGCAACTAAATTCCTAGGGTTGAAGGCCTGTCCCTTTCTTCGCCAAACATAAGCAACATCCATGTGCCCAAACAGTTCCAGTTTAGTCTCATCAGACCAAAGCACAGACTTCCAAAAATCATCTTTACATTTCAAATATTCACGGGCAAACATTATTATCCTGGCTTGATGTTTAACAGCACAAACACTGACTTCCATTCAAATTTTTGGTTGACCAAGAAGGGAAGGTGCTTCTGTTAAATGAAACATTTAAAATGCTGCACTGTGCGTTATAAGACAAACAGAGCAACCACTCACTCTGAGGCCTCGAACAGAAAAGCACTTCAGGCGGAAATGTGTCCTATATATTTCGTCATAAAACAATCTGCCCACTCCCATTAAAATGCATGGATACAGGTCAGAATGCTCCTTGTGGTCATGAACTGCACTCTGAAGAAACAGCTGCTACATATGAGGTTGAAACAAACAAGGTTTGACACAGATGTATAGAGCCGTAACTGATCATGTGTGTTACCGCAGATTCTGGCCTGTGTGTGCCAGCTGCCTCCTCCTCTGGCTACCAGTGACGTCCTCTTTCTCTCATGCTTTTATTTCCCTACGCTCAGGTGTGTACACACAAATACACACACAATTTGTATTCATGTTTTTATGAGCTCCGTCTATTGCCTTTTTTTTATAACTGTTTAATGACTCTACAAGACCAACATGTTCATGTATTCTTCCAGTCATTCTGAGAAAATTTGGACCCCACCACTAAAAACAAATATTTTTAGTTTGATACCTTGCAAAATCAATTCATTAATCAATCGTATTTTCATGGAAAGCACAGGTTCACCCCGTCTGGTCATGAGCCTGAGGGGCCCCCAGTCTGTCTCTCCCTAGAGGTGTCTCAGTGCTGGAAATTCTAACACAGATTAAAATACTTGTGTAGTCTAGCAGGAGCATCCTGATTTTAAGGAATTTGAATAAATACATTCTAAAAATTTATTTCTATAAATAAAATCATATAGATGCAAATACCTAAACATAAATGCCATGATTTTTCTGGGTGCAAACATATCAGAAGTTCAATAAAATGCCACACATGGTTAACCAGAAAAATGAACCCCAACAAAATTGGAAACATAGAAACAAGATCAATTGCCCTGAAATTTTTTTTTTTCAGATACCACATGTATTGTGTTAACTTTTGACCCTTTTTCATTTTCTGTCCAGTGTGTCCTTGCTGGGAAAGCCATCTGATAGTTCCATCATGAAGGTCCCTACAGGAAAAAATCTGAAATTCTTACCAAAGAAGGTAAAAACAGGGTTAAAATTTTTTAACATGGTCATTTTTAAAACTGTATGTTTGTTACTTTTTGGTTTTGTATAAATTGCATTTATTTTCTAAGGCATATATAAACTATTCAAACTATGCATTTCACTATTATTATTACTACGAATATTCGCAGTATGATTAGTAATAGTAGTGTCAAATAAACAAGAATTGTGCTGCAAGGGTAAATATATGAAAATATGGAACCACATTATGCTGAAAACACTGATCTGAATTCATGAGGATTCATAGGTGTTTTGCAAGAAGATGGCGCTGTTACATAGAGAAATATTTCAGACCATGCTGCTGAAGGATGCTTATGTACATAGTACAGAGAGTCCCAACTCCAGTCCCGGAGAGAAGGAGTCCAACACAGTTTGATAATGTCCTTGCTGGATCATACCTGGTTCACCTCACCCATTAATTGACAGATTTAGAGTGTATTTGAGGGGAAATACCACATATATCCAGGACCAGAGCTGGAACCCTGTCTGTAGAAAACCATGGTGACATTTACTGGTCAAAGTTCTCTGGCCTTCAGAACTGCATCTACGTCTGACTGATGTCTGTCCACATTGTATTATGTTAATGTCCCTGTTTAAAAGTAATATATTGCTATAATTAATAAAGTAAATCGTAAAGTCTGACCACTCTAATCCTCTGTAGACTCTGCGATTCTTCATGCTGTGTTTCCTGGTGAAGTTTGGCTTGACCGTGTGCATCTACTTGACATGCTTTGGCCTCATGCTGCACGGCTTCTGCCTCAAAATAAACCATGAAGACAAGAAGCTTTGCCACCCCGCAGCGCTGCTTATGTATGAAACATTCAGAGAGGAAGCTCAGGCACTGTCCCAAAAGTTAAAATGACAAAAGTGAAACAATGGAAGAAATGCTTTCCCCCAAAATACTGTTTCGGTGTTGGTTGTTAAACTAATGTTTTTGAAGAAAAAAAAACATTTTGACAGTTATTAAAACTATGTAAAAGTTGATATGTTCATTTTGTCTTTAAAATATATGAACTAAATATATACAGAATTTAATCTAAAGCACTTTCAAAATAAAAAACAAATAACATATTATAGAACCCAAAGACCTAAAATGAATTGTGGAGTAAATTTAGGGTGATTTTTGTATTTTTCAGGAATTCAACTGCGTGGTCTGTAGACTGGTTTGGAAGTCATGCTGATGGTCTGTCACTAGCACAGAAAGTCATTGCTTTCCTTGTGCTACTCTGCACTAGTGAGTATAAATGTGCTCCTAAACGGTGTGCTGAAGTGGTCGGGGGTTCTGCCTGTAATAACAGTGGATGCACAGATTAATGAATTTATTCAAATAAATCCACATTTAAACAGTTGAAACTTCAATCCTGGGAGATGCACCATATATATATATATAAATGCTGGACAACGATTACAATTTTTTGATCGTGATTCATTTTTAAAGTATTGCTATATGGACAAAATTGCCTTTAACACATTACACCCTTTCCAGTTAAAATGCATCTATGAATCTCAAATCAAACATTATATACATATAAAACCAAAGCTATTGCAGGGCATTCACATTTTAACTAGTTCGTTATAAATAAACAAGCTAAAAACCAAGTCCAGAGTATGGGCACCAGTATCTTTTGCAGGGGGAAAACTCCTGGCCAAAGAAATATAGCCGGACATACAGTGATGCGTCCCCCACATTAAAAATGCCTCACAGCGAGTTAATATTTATATATCTGAATGTTTTTTTACTGAACAGGTACCAGCAGAAACATATTGCATAAACAGTGTGTGTTAGCATGTCCCTGTTAGAGTGAGGTGAAATGGTAAAGAAAAGTAAAAGCAAAAAACTTTCACATAAATAATAATAAAAGCATTTTATGTGTGTTTGTCGGCACTATGTATTAATGGGATAACAACATATTAACTCATCCTAATACACACACACACACACACACACACACAAATATATATATATACACAAATATATATATATTGTGTGTGCATGTTTGTGTGTGTGTATATGTGTCTGTGTGTGCATTTGTTTTGACAGTGTGCACATCTGTCAGTCATGTCCATCGCTCAGCCCCCATGTGGAAGCAAAGCCCACTGAGTAACCACAGCTGGTGTGTGGTTGTCTGCACAGTGTGAGTGTAAATATCTTTGTGAGAACAGAACTGTGATACACACTATAGTCAAGATGATTGCAGTCCAGTGATGTTAATGGAATGGTGATAGAATACATCTCGACATGGGTGATTATGAAGAGCATGTAAATTAAAACGACCGTATAGTAACTGGCTAAATTGCAGGGTAGCTAACTGGATATGAGCACTTTTTGACATCACTTTATGTAAGCTTTTATTTTATGTAAGTAACAATTGTTTAACTTATTTTCTCCTGTTGTTTCAAAAAAACATAATCCATTTTTGCCATAATCCTATTTGTAAAAATTTTAAGTTTCAAGGTGTTTTTCAGTAGAGCCGAAAAACCTTAATATCATGCTAATATCATGTGTTTGTAAAAATGGGAACCTTTGTCTTTCAGGCCCATATTAAACTTTGCCATAGCGATGGGGTCCCGGCTACTCTGGCAAGACTTGATGTTTCACCACACATTCCACATAAGTGACGTACCTGTGGCCACATGGTTGCTGGGGGTCTTCTGGCTAATCCCCCTCTTATTCATCAACGAAGGAATAAAACTTCACGAGATCAAGTAATAATAACCAACTTGGTAGACATAATGACACAGACATTCTCCAACACTTTATATTATACTGCATTCACTTTTTTTGGTTTTGAGTAAAAACAATATTCAGTAATCATTTGTTGGAAAAACAAAACAAATTATGCTAATGCTAATACCATTTATCTTTATAAGTTTCAAATCATTATTAGACAGCTGTAGAACTGTTTTAGATGTTCAGAATGATGAAGAGAGCTGCAGGTGGTTCTTAAAATAATTGTAAAAATGTCATAATAAAATTGATTTCGAAAAGTTATAAGCATAACTTTAGGCAAACAACAAGACAGGAAACTAATATAAATGGACATTACTGTTTACTTAATGATGTACATTTCATTTTGTTCCAAAAAAACTATTACATTAAAGTAAATATCTTAAATAGCTTGTAGTGTCTGAAAAAAAAACATGAAAACCAAGTGATTGAATTGTGAAGTATGAAGTGATTGTGTGCTGTAGTGTGAGTGCTTTTAAGTCTAAGCTGATCTGTAGAGTGAAATAAGGTTGCATGCCCAATGTCATGTTACGTCATGTAATGTAATGCCTGTCATTGTGTTCTCACCTTCAACTTGAAACAAAGCCAGCATGTAGTTCACTTAGCTCCTCTCAATGAACCAGTGCAAACTACATCAAGCAAAACCAGATTTAATAAACTACATGTAAAGTCTTCTTCAGTAAACTACAACTTAAGTCAACATTTATTAAATTAAAACATCATTAAACTACATCCAAATCGCATTCAATAGGATGCAACAATCTGAATACTCTCATTAAAGGACAACATTCACAATCTCTTTTGATAATCAACATCCAAAATCATATTCAATGAATGAATTCATACAAAACTAAAGTTTTTCTAATAATAACACAGTACACTACAACAACTAACCAAACATTTAATAAACTACAACATCTAAAAGTCAATATGACGTAATGTGGCGTCTTGTGAGGGCACTGGTTTTTTAAGTCTGAACAAGGTTTAGTGATAGCAAGTGCAAAAGCCTGACTTCTGACCTGTAGTCTGATAGGAGATGGTCAGTCACAAAAACATGTGCACAGATGTGCCCATGCATGTTCTAATCCTCGGGCGCTGTATGTCGGGCAGTTTCAAGGCTTATCTGACCTATAGAGCCCGTACAGGCCTGTGCCCAGGGATAATGGAGGACTTACTGGCCAGATGTCCCCAAATGAGCATTATGTGCTTCAGTCAAATATCCTACTGTTCTCTATGTGAACAATGCATGGATACACACTCCTGTCCAAAGACTACAGTCACATGTTAATCTGTTATATAGTAGACCATAAAAGTTGCTTCTAGTAGTTAAATCACAGCCATTACGTTATTCATGACCTCCCACATTCTGTTGCTTTTAGACATCAGAAAGGACACCAAAAATTGTATTTCTTATGTTCTTTAAAACTTGCTAATCCATCTGCCAAAGGAAGTAGATTTGCAATGCATTATTGCACTGCTGATTTATGGATAGAGCCATAAAACTGTAGCACTATATGGTTAAGGATCTACTTTCTCGGGTTTTATTGGATTTCCCAGACTGTTGCCTCATTCTGCCGGTCTATGAAGCATCTATTCCCTGTTTTTTTGGTTGATTTACTGCCCACCGACACATTTACTCAGGGACAATGACAGATGGGAAACTTAAAGCCAGGCTGGTGTCACAAATTTCTTCAGCATCTCACCAAACGGGCTCTGGTGAGAAATGTAATCTTAATAAAGTTACCTTGGGTTTTTATTTCAGCTCTGTGTAAAGTTGGTTATTACTTGATACACAAAATGTTTTCATCACAAACAACTATGTGAAAATAAGCTATAATTTACAGATTGCAAAAATGCGTAGGATGAAACAGGATGATCCAATAACGTGCCAAAATGATAATGAAACTTCACACAACATAGGGGGTTCTTGAGTTACGCAATAGATCTGTTCCTTCAATGGTGATATACCCTGAATTTTGGGTGCTTACCTTTCCAGTTCTAAAACCATACAAGGTGAAGGAAAACTCATATTCCACGTTACTGTGCATTGTTCCGCCACTCACAACCAACATAGTTTGCCCATGTATTCCGTAAGTATGCTAGAAGTTGGTAAATGTGGGAGTGGGAGTGAGTGTTGTAAACTCGAGCACCCCCTGTATTTAATTTTAATAACAGTACTGTTTTTTCACTGCCACTGCTGTCCCTCTAGTAAATAGGACCTTAAAACTGTGTTGATCATGTTATGTTGTCTTTTTTATTACGAATAATAGTATAGTATATTAAATGCTAACACTACTTTATACATGTTGTCATAGAGTGTTTTTTGTTCAACAGAAGGGATCAGAATCATTTTATCATTATGTCTCTCGTTTGACATGCCTACATTTGACTGGTATTTCAAATTGATGTATTTATTGTACCCCACAAAACTGGAACGTTTGGGTGACTGTTTGGGTGACTGTTGGCTACTGTGCTAAACAGGGGCTGTTGATGGCCTGGTGGTTAGAGAGTTACCCCTGCAACCAGATGGTTGTGGGTTTGAACACCAGCACTGCTAGTGTCATCACTGAGGTACCCTAGAGCAAGATACTGTCCTCACACAAAACTCCCAGGGTACCCCTGGTTGGTTGCAGCCCAGTTGGGGAATGGGTTAAATGCAGAAAAAAATTCTCACCCTTCATACGTGTGCTGTGTTGTGGTGTGTGACTATAAAGGGGCAACTTTACTTTAAACTTTTACTGCACTTCATTTGATCAAATGATGAGTATCAACAGATAAAACTGGAAAAGGAAACAGAAAAAGTATATGGATATCAGAATCAGAATTCCTGTTTCAGGAATACCTTTTGAAAAACAGCCATTTGAACAGTTTAAATGTAAGAGAATGTGCACTATAAAGCATGATATATTGATACCAATTTATAGATGATAAACATAATGTGCAGATAGGAACACACTTCTGCATTATTATTTGTGTAATGTATCAGGCCGGGAAAAATACAAACCATTTTTTCATATGAACTCTGAGCAATGTCCTAAGTCTGCACATTGGTTAGAGTTGTCTTTTCTCACATGATGCATATCGCAGGTTGTCTCTGTCAAACGTGTCCTCACCAATTGAGAACGTTCCATGCGCTTTAGACGAGGGACAGTCGCATAGCCGGTACATAATTTGGTCAGAAACAGGAGAAATGCTCCAGAATCTCAACATCTCTGCAGTTTGACATCAATCAGATATGATACAAATTTGTTAAAGTAATTTTAATGTCCAGTTCAACTAATCTAAACATTTGTACTGGATATTTGAGCAGGGGTGCTTAAATATTTGCACTCAGCTGCACACTGGACTGTAATGCACTGCATACGCATTTGTTTCTCTTCATGTATGAAACAGAATGTTTAACTATGTGTTTGTGTTTGTTACAGGATGAGGGTGAGGTACCGGAAGAGACAGAAGCTGCAATATGACACTAAACTTGGAATGAATTCTCCTTTTTGATCCACACAAAAACACACACACACACACACACACACACACACACACACACACACACTCACTCACACACACACTCAGACACACACACTCAAAATCCTAAAAGTTAAGTGTCATTTTGGGATAACCATAAGACCATAAGATGGCAGCAATGGCCCAGTAACACAAAACTCCAGGCATTGAAACTGCTGTTGTGTATTTATTTTCTGCATATATTTATTCAGAGTTAAACAATTTTGTACACAAATTACCTTGAATTTGTAAAAAATAAAAGACTTAAACTCTACACTAAAGCTTCACAGTTGTCATAGATTGTGCATACCTGACCAGGAAGGAGGTGCAGGTGCGAATTTTCATTTCCACCAGAAAAGCTTTATTTTACAAAAAAGCAAACACAAAAATCACTTTCTAATAGCCAACACAAAGGCCAGGTACACACCTGGGGGAAGGTGAGGGGAATGCAAGAATGGACTGACAACATCCACCCCAACTCGGGCACTTTATACAAAACTGTGCATGTACCCAGAAACAATGAAACCCTAAACACAATTATTCCTAAATATCTGCACTGCTGAGCCATCCAGGGAAACACCCACACGCCCATCTCATTATCAAAGTACCCATTATTCATGTGACTGGGTTTGTCACAATAACATGTCAGCTGTATGCAATGGTGTTCAGCAGATCATCAAGTATTAATCATATGAGCTGAAAGGGCCCATATCAGGAAAAATTATTTATATTTTTTGTTTATAAGTAGTGTTTTGTGTAGTAAATAAACACTGTTACACATCCAAAACAACCCCTCCCTGGCCCATGCAATCCACTTATCATCCTGGAACCCAGCCCATTAATTTTTATGGACATTTTTTCACCTGTATCTTCCTTAAATATTTGGAGTTACCCCATCAAGCCCTATAGTGTTTTTTTTAGGACATCCTAGGCTTTCCAGTGATGTATCATGTGCTGCGTTTGCATGCTGGGGACAAGTACTGCAATGGCAAGACATACATGTGGTGCACCAAATGTTAAACTAAAATACATGTTTCGTAGTACTTGCAAGCAACAAGTAACAGAAGGGTAATACAGAATTGTATTGTTTTGATCAAATTGAATGTGTTCTTATGTTAATATTATGTTATGTTATGTTATATTATGTTATGTTAATATCATTTTCTAAATTCACTTTTATTTTAACACAAAAATTGTCCTGTTGTCCTCTACAGTGGACATAAAAATATTTTCTAAGAAATTTTGATTAAAAAAAAAAAAATGGCCCTAATAGAGAGAAAATCACACACAAATTGTACAAAAAAAACCAAACACTTTTTCTTCAGTTCTGATAGTGAAGTAATCAATCGGTCATACATGAACACACCACTGAGTGAACAGCATGACATTTTTCCTCTGCATCTGACAGGAATTAGCCAGGAACAAAGCGCCCGGGGAGCAGTGTGTGAGGACGGTACCTTGCTCAGGGTACCTCAGAGGTGCCTAGAGGTCTTGGGAATCGAACCCTCGGCTTCCTGATCACAGAACAAATGCCCTGACCACTAGGCCTCCATCTGCCCATCTGTTCTCAGGAGGATATGGCAGATAAGCTTAAAAAAACAGCAAATCAGTCTGGACTGATACAAATTATAGCAAGCCAGTCAAAGCTCTCTCTCAATATAGCTCTATTAAAGTAATAGGAATTAGCACTTCAAAAGGTATATAAACAGGGAACAGATTGATTCACTTTGCTCAGATATTGATTCCTGGACCTTGCCCTTGAGCCCTTCAGTCATCCTGGGTTTTGTGTTATGTTAACGCTGGTTAACTTAGTGTGCACGATTCAACCAGCCCTCTCGCTTCTGTCCACGCTTGGGCCATCATGCTATACAAGCAAAGCTCCTGGTTAAGGTACGTTCCTGTTCACACTACCTTGTGCCAGAATGTCTGAACCAGTTGTACTGAGCCCAGTGGACTGGGCTACGTCGGTAGACCTGGTGAATTGACTTGGTCTGGTGATCAATGAGTTGCAAAGAGAAATGACGGATCTACATGCTCAGGTCGCACTTCTGCAACAGGCCCTGCAACATCTTCTGCAACATCTCATCACCTTCTACCTAAAATGTCTGTACCTGAATGGAATGGGATTGACAGGATGTGCGATGTATTTGTGACTAACCTCAATCTTGTCTTTGAGTTTCAGCCTGGAAGCTATCCGACGAAGCAAAGCCAGATTGCACTTGTGATCTCCATTCTTACTGGGCAGGCAGCGGATTGGCCTATGGTCCTGAGGTCTAACAATGAGGTGTGTTTCTCCTATCAAGAGTTTCTCCACCAACTCAGGGCTGCATTCCAACATCCTGATAGTGAGGTGCAGGTCTCTAATCACTAATACCACCTCAAGCAGGGAGATAAGTCAGTTAGCTGGTACTTAGCAGAGTTTCACACCCTCGTCTTGCAGACAGCATGGAGTGACTTGGAGTGCGCTCTGGACAACCTATTATGAGGGGCTTTCTCATATGGTGCATCATCCAAGCTAACTCCTCACACTCTGTCACCAACAAGTTCTCGACCCCTCATCTTTACTCCCTCTGAACCTCCACCTCCATCAGTGGCCCCCTCCGAAGCCTGGTGGAACCCATGCAGTCGGGGATTGGGGGAGAAGGCTCGGTGCTTTTGGGAGGGCCTTTACACCTATTCTTCCCTACAAAGCCAAAAGACCTTAACTTACCAGAGTGTGAAACTGTGAAAAATGACTTTAAAGTTTTTTTGTTGTCCAGCTAATTGTATGATAGGAAGGAAACAGAAAATTTGCCAAGTAGTTGTCATAATGAATACATTTATCTACATACAATTTTTTAAAGCTCAAACTTGACATTTGACCCTTATTCGGAAGTTAATGTATTCTGCTTTTGCATTTCCTGCAAAACAATAATGGGATTTACAAATGCAAACCTTAACTTATTGAACATTTGGACTTTTATCATTATACAAACATTTCTATGCTAAGAATTTTAGCTTTAAAATAACATTTAGTTAGTTATGTATAGTAAGGCTCAATAATACATACATAGAATATTATAAAATAACATTTTATGAGAATTTTAAGGCAACAATAATACTGGATTATTGTAAATAAAATAAAACTTTAAGAGGTATATATATAAAGTATTACATAGTATTATATAGGGGTGGAGCCAAATAAAAATACAGTAAATGTTTTTTACGAATACCGTATTCGGACAAATACTTATTTGTATTCCGTTACACACTCGCGTGGTTAGAGCACTTGCTCTGCAATCAGAAAGTCGTGGGTCGATCCTCCAGACTGCTAGGTACCCTGAGTAAGTACCGTTCCCACACACCGCTCCCCGGTACACTCCCTGCACACAGCTCCCCACACACTGCTCCCCACACACTGCTCCCCATCTCCACACGCTGCTCCCCACATGCTGCCCTCTGGTACCTTCTCCACACGCTGCTCCACATGGGTGCATAATTCATGACTGCGCGCTACTTCACTTGGTGAATGGGTTTAAATACAGAGGAGGAATTTTGTGCTGTTAACATTGTGTGCAATGGTGTGTTCAAGTGTGACCGATTGATAACTTTCACTTTTAGATATTTTCACAACAACAACATTAACTCAAGATATTTTACGGTATTCGGATTGGCACAAATAACGTGTTTTTTACGATTACCGTATTCGGACAAATACTTAAAAAATATTTGTGTTCAGGTTTTGTATTCAGGCTCATTTTTACCAAAACAACAACATTAATTCAAGAAATTTAGCTAAATGATAAAACTGATGTCCATTGTGTCAAAAATGACAATAACTAATTTTCGTCCAAAATTGTTGTTACGGTCTTTTGCCTTTGCACAGCAGTATTGCGCTTCATCTGACCATTATCACGCTTTGCCTGATTCGTCCAAGAAATGGTCAAGCCAGGTGAATAATGAAAAGTATTCACCTGGTTTCACCCTCTCCTCCAACCCACTTACCGGCTGTTTGCCAGTTCACCATCCAAGCTCAGTGTCACCGTTTCCCTGGATTTGGCGGTTGCTGGCAACTTCATTGACCAATCCTTTCCTGGTCAGCTGGGTGTGAGCTTTGAGGCATTATCTCAGCCAATAACAATCACTGCCCTTTACAGTCAACCTCTATGTCACAGCCCTATCAGTCATCGCATTGTTCCTTTACACTTCATTGTGGACCAACACCTTGAGAAGATTTATTTTCTGGTCACTTTCCTTCATTCACTCCCTGTTATTCTTGGTCCATCCATGGCTGCTGACCCATGACCCCCTCCATCTCTTGGGCTCAGCAGAAAATTCTTCAGTGGGGACAGGAGCTTTGTCTCCCAGCACTGGCTGGAAAGTGCTCTGGGGAGACCCAGATTCACGATGTTGACTTCAACTCCATCCTTCCTCCCTACTGTGACCTCAAACTGCCTTCTCACCAGCCTTATGATCTAGGCATTACACTTCAGTCGGGCATGTTACCTCCCCACGGCCACCTCTACACTTTGCCTAAAGACCAACAGAAGGCCGTGGAGGAATATGTGGGTGAAGGAAACCATCAGGGAGCCATCTGTCCTTCCACTTCTCCTGTGGCCACGGTGTTCTTTTTTGTTAAAAAGGAGGATGGGGGCCTTCACCCACTCCCTCTTAACAAGACCGACCTGCACACCTTCTCTGGTGCGTCCACCTTAACTATACTGTACTTAAGAAGTGCAGATAACCTCGTCCACATCAGGGAGTTTGATGAGTGGAAGACAGACATTACCCCCACCAGTCGTTATAAGACTCTGGTCGTGCTTTTTGGCAGTTCATTAATAGTTCATTAATAATATTCGCTGGGTCGTTGTGTCTTAACCTACCTTGATGATATCTTGATCTTTTGGGGGGTTTGTGATTTCACCCCAGAGAATGGCCATGGATCCCAAAAAACTGGATGCTGTGCGTAATTGGCCTCCATCCAATTTTCCTAAGCAGGTCCAAAGTTTTCTTCTATTGACGTTTCATCCGGGGCTTCAGATCCATTGCTGCACCTCTTACTGCCTTTACCAAACCCACCATGCCTTTGATCAACTCTGCCAGCTTTTCACTTATGCATGCTTTCTCATTCACCTGGATTCTGCGAAGCCATTCATTGTGGAGGTGTCCTCCGATGTGGGGGTAGGAGCTGTACTCTACCAATGAGCTCTAGACCAGAAAATGCAACCCCATGTGAAATGGAATAGGTGATCGTGAACTGTTGGCCATAAAGTGGGTGCTAGAGGAATGGCATCACTGCCTTCAGGGCGGTAGTGACCCATTAATTGTCTGGACCGACCACCTAATCTGATCAGCATCCAGCAGGCAAAACAACTTAATCCTTGACAGGTGCGGTGGGCACTGTTTTTCAATCAGTTTTGCTTCACCATCTCCTATCGTCTGGGGTCTAAGAATGTTAAAACTGATGCCTTCTTCCATCAGCATCAGATGGAGAGTCCCCAGACTGACCCAACGCCTGTTATTCCTGCTGAAATGGTTGTTTCGCACCACTCTGGTGGGAGTCCACATGTCTCTCTCCTGCTGAGACACCTCCTGGACATCTTTTTGATCCTTCGACTCTTCATACTAAGGCCCTTCAGTAGGCCCACTTATCTACCATCACCAGCCAACCATCAAGCCTGCATGGTGTGTGTCAGGGCCAAAACTCCAAATCAACCCAGCATGGGAGACCTCCAGCCCCTGCCTGTTCCATGCCACCCTTGGTCACACATCCTGTTGGATTTTGTGACTGGACTGGCAGAGTCTGCTGGCAAGAACTCAATACTGACCATGGTGGATAGATTCTCCAAAGCTCAACCCACGACTTTCTGATCGCGGGGGGAGTGCCCAAACCACGCGGGTGTGTAACAGAGGGAAGGGGGGGGGAGGTGTCCCGAATACAAATATTTTTAAAAGTATTTGTCCGAATACAGTATTCGTAAAAAACACGTTATTTGTGCCAATCTGAATACCGTATTTGTATTTGTCTCTACCCCTACCCCATACCAACCAACAGCCGGAACGCTTCTTAAGGTGTTTTGTGGCAGGTCAGCAGCGGAACCTTCTGGATCACCCAAAGGATAAAACATATCACCTTCCAGCTCCAGCTGCCTGCCTCCCATCGAGTATTCGCTGTGTTCCACTCCTCTCTCCTCAAACTCTTCATGATGTCCCCCTTGGTTCCAGTTGCCCCAGATGCTCCTCCGCCTCGGATAATTGATGGTGGTCCTGTGTATACCATCGGCTCATTGACAGGCAACGCCATGGATATTGCACTCAGTACCTGGTAGACTGGGAAGGCTATGGCCTGGAAGAATGGTCTTGGGTTACCGGTTGGTTTATCCTGGGTCCAACCTTCATCCAGACTACCATTGTAGCCTCCCACCCGGTTCTGTCTGGGGGGTACTGTCACATTCAGTTTTTGTGTGTCACCTTTACTGTATATGAATTTTAATGCTGCTTCTGGTGGGAATTTTAACTCTTATGAGAACATTTGCAGATGAAAATGCATGATTAAACCAGCCCTCTTACTTCTGTCCATGCTTGGGCTCGTTTATCACTCTACATGGGCAAAACTCCTGGTTATGATACGTTCCTGTTCACCCAACCTTGTGACATATTCACATTAAACTATTGAAACAGTTGCCATGAAAAAGAAGCATGTCATTCTCTTCTGATGTATTCCATTTAAATACGCATTCAGTTTTTTTCCAGGTCAAAAAAAGCAGGTCACATCAGTGGTTTGAGATTAAACTGGCCAGTGGGGACCACTTTAAAGACTGACTGTGGACAAAGAGCAATGACCATCAATGAGGATGAGCCAGTGGTAACACTGCGTTGGTCAGTGCTTATTATTACAGGAGGTAGCTGACATGGTTCACTTTGACACTCTCTAAATCAATCAATCAATTTATCATTCAAACTATCAATAAAATTAAGTTAAGTCAAGTAGGTCTTTGTGGTCATTTCAGCCATCTACATGATGAAATGAAACAATGTTCCTCCCGGACCCTGTGCAACACAAAAACAAAATAAAAAACCATAAGACTACAAAACTACACTAGTGCAGGCAGGACAGGACTAAAGAGAACATGAGACAACAGTACAATACTTTACAGAAATTAGACAACAGAATATAATATGTATAATGTAATATGATTTTGCATTATATAATATAATAATTGACATATAATTTTATAACATAATAATTGCCATATAATAATATTTTATTAATAAATAAACAAAGCAAAAAGAAAATAGCAAAAAAGCTAAAAAAACATTTTGTTTTTTCTCCATTTATGTATTTATTTATATACCAATTCGTTTATTTGGGTTTTTTGATTACCTGTTTATTTTTTACTTTGTTCCCACATTTTTACTGTAGGTCAACTTCTAGATTTTGCTTGGCTGTTTCAGTGCAGTCAATCAAATTCCTTTTTGGCAGCAGCAAGAGAAGTGCATTACATAGCCAAGTGGACTAAAAAACAAACCCTATGTGTCAGTGTATTGGCACAAATTGCACAATGCTATTTACAAGATGAGAGGAGGCAATGTGGTTTATGATGGCAAAGTTTCACACCTATTTCAGGTGTATATATATAATGGTTATTTTTTATTTGGAAATGTAACTGAATTTAAATTAATATTTATGCCACAAAATTAATAAAATATATATTTTTTAAGAATTTACCACAAAAATACATGAAAATTTTTATATTGCCACTAACAAAACTTTGAAGTCGGGGAGAAGGGGCATGGCTTATGAGGCCCGGATGACACAAAAATGCGAGGGACCATTGTGGACGGGGCCACTAAAGCAAAAAGTCGGAAGATATCTGCAGTTTCCACATTAATGCGGGGGTGTCAGCAAATAAATATTAGTTCAATTCTGAGAAAAAATCCCAGTTGTTGCCCAGTTGTAGTGTATTGGATTCCAGTCGCAGAAACAACTGAAGAAGGTAGTCCAGGATGAGCGATGTGTCCAGGATGAAGCAGCCGGGGACCCAGGAATGTTCTTGCAGGCCAGAACCTACCCAGACAACAAGGTAGTTGGTACCATGATTGCGGTGTCGCAAATCCAGGATCCGCTGAATCATGTAGGCAGGACCACTATTGATGATCTGAGGCAGAGGGGGAGCCAGAGCCTGGGGAGACAGAGGGGGAGACAGAGGGCTGGAGCCAGAAGGTGATGCGTTTGGTGTTCTAATGGGTCATGGTGCCAACTTCTTGGACTCGGTAAATAGATTAATGTTCTGGGTGGAGAGATGGTACAATGTGTACAATGGAGGAGCCAGTATGAGCTGGGGTGTTAAAATAGATGCGGGTTCTGTCTGGGAAATCTCCACTTGATGTTGTCAGAAGAGTGTGTCAGCTTTAGTGTTCTTGGACCCCGTATGGTATAATAGATTGAAGCGAACATAAAGAACAATGCCCAATGTGCCTGCCTGGGGTTAAGCAGTTTGTCCTGATGGATGGCAATGCAGGTCTGCTGGTCCATTCAGACTGTGAATGGTTCACCACAGTCCTGAAGCCAGAGATGCCACTCTTCTAGCGCCCACTTGATAACTAACAACTCATCGTCCCCTACTCCGTTACATTGCTGTGTGGGGTTAAAGAATGTAGTTTCTGAGGCGTCCGCCTCAACAACGAATGGCTTAGCTG
The DNA here is from genome assembly GCA_037832545.1 of Rhabdalestes septentrionalis. Taxonomy (NCBI): domain Eukaryota; kingdom Metazoa; phylum Chordata; class Actinopteri; order Characiformes; family Alestidae; genus Rhabdalestes; species Rhabdalestes septentrionalis. Next base: position 16,756 of record JBBMFX010327266.1, read on the forward strand.
GATCTGGGTGAAGGAGGATGGGAGTTGTTGACATAAGGCATGAAAGGCTTTGATGGTTGATGTGTTGAGAATGAATGTCCTAGAATGGGCCAGCAACCTCTGTAGAAATGCTATGACATCCTGAGTGTGTTCCTCTTCGGTCTTGGAGTAGATGAGGGTGTCCAAGGCAGTGAGAGGGAGTGGATGACAGTTCTCGACACAGGGACGTAGACCCCCATCTTCTTTCTTAACAAAGATAAACCCTGCGGCCATTGCAAAGACCCTCGGCTACGTACTGCTCCATGGTCCACTGTTCCCCCTTAGAGAGAGAGTACAGATGGCCGCGAGGTGGTACCACACCTGGCTGGAGGTCGATGGCCAGATCATAGGGGCCATGAAGTGGAAGCTAATTGGGCCATTTGATCGCTGAGATCCCCAACCAGGTCATAATATGGGATGGGAATGGTCTCCAGGTCGACATAGAGGGACTTGGGCTCCCCTGAGCACATCTCAGCCTTCACCTGTGAACATAGTTTGGTCCCCACAGAAGCAATTTTTGCCCAAGATGATGGGTGGTGATGACAGCTTAGTGACAAAGACATGGAAGTTTTCTGAGTGATCATCAATGGTAATCTGGATGACCGGGGTCATTTTGGTAATAGGGCTGTTGGAAAGAGGCCAACCATCAACTGCGGTGATGTGGACTGGCTGAGATAACACCTCAAATGGGATTTCTAACTGGTCAATTAAATTCCCAGCTGCCCCTGATTCAATGAAAGTGTGGAAGTGGAAGGGGGCTGTATGAAACACCTCTTACATACCTCTCCTCTCGGATGTCTCCTTTAGAACAATAGGGTAAATCTGCTGATTCTGCTGTTTGGCCAGAGAGTCCCTTATCAGCTAAATTCTTTGGGCCGTCTCTCTCTCTCTCTCTCTCTCTCTCTCTCTCTCTCTCTCTCTCTCTCTCTCTCTCTCTCTCTCTCTCTCTCTCTCTCACACTCCCTTTCTCCCTGTCTCTCTCTCTCTGTCTCATGGTTTTCTTCCCCCATTTTCCTTCCTTATTTGTATGCAGTGGCTAGGTACTGCTATAAAATTGTATAAAGAATTCCAACCTTCCAAAGTATATTGGTTACAGATAGGGTTTCCTCATGGATTTGTGTGTGAGTGTGTGTGTGTGTGTGTGTGTGTGTGTGTGTGTGTGTGTAGTTTGGATGGAAGGTAGACAGTCTCTTCTCATCAAGGCCAAAGGTTGCCAAGCAACCTCACTTGTGCTTTAGGAACATTTAGCAAGCTAAGCTTTGTGAAGACAAAATTTTGTGTATGTGCGTGTGTGTGTGTGTGTGTGTGTGTGTGTGTGTGTGTGCATATGTGCGTGTGAGAGAGAAAGCAAGAGACCGCATTGTTCAATACCTTCATGCATTTGTAATGTGTGTTTTGGCAACATCCCCATATTTCACAACCACATACACAAGTGCATTATTGCGATTCTTTCTGCAGCTAAATGCTGCATTGCTACCTAACAAACAATGTTACGCAGAGACTATATTAACAAAAGCAATGAAGTCACATCAATTTATGTCCCATCAAAAGGTATTACAAAGAAATAAGAGATAAAGAGTTCCACACAGAATCACAAACAATATTCAAAACATGTAGCTGTAATAGCGCTGAAATATTGAAGTAAGGAGCAACAAACCTACTCAAATATTAATGCATGGAAATACAGTAGAGCTTAACGCACTGTAAAAGAAAAATTAGCTAAAGTACTGACTAAATGTTAAATTATATAGCTACAGTATTGCTCAAAGTAGCATAAAAGTACATTTCTGGATCTAGAAGTATAGTAAAATATTGCTGTGTAGACACACAGTGGCGTAACTATATCAGTGAAGTGAAATCTCGGGCTGTTTCATTTTGCTGCAGAAATTACAGCAGCACGCACGTAGTTCAGTATTTTTGTATTCATAATTGCAATCTATATAAACTACCTATGTGCTTCTGGTTCAAAAACGTGACAAAAACGAGACGAGACGCGACGTAAATGCT
>JBBMFX010327803.1:0-18772 GCA_037832545.1 Rhabdalestes septentrionalis
CACACACACACACACACACACACACACACACACACACACACACACACACACACACACACACACACACACACTTAAACCACATAATAGAATATGGACAAAGAGAAATTTTCCAAAATAACATTATCCAAAATTACATGGACAGATAAACAGACAGATAGATAGATAAAGGGAGAAGAGAAGAGAAATTGTCCAAACTTCTGTTACATTCATGGACAATAAAGTCCTTCTCCCAAAAAGTTAAATAAACAAACAGTTTATCTACATAGATGAATAAAAAAATAGATAGATGGACTAATAGAATGATGGATAGATAGAAAGACAGATAAATGTGCATACAAGCAAATAAGCAAAAATAAAAGAGGGATTTCTGTACAGCAAACCTGCATTAATGCCATAAAGTAAACGTGCTGCCATAATCATCTCAAAGGACTGGGCGGTTTTGCTCAGCAGCATCAGCACGGCTCCACAGATGGCCGGAATGTTGTTCAGGACAAGGCATCTCTTCCTAATTAGACGGGAACAGGAGGAGCCGCTTAAAAAAGCACAAGGTTGTGTCCCGCAGGATTCTGCTTTGTACACATAATGTTGAGAACAGGGTTGCATTTCAAATCTCATACACACAAAGTTGGGAATCAATGAGTTCAATATTAATGCAATCAGGGAGAATTTCTGTACAAATCCTCAGTCATAAAATCTGACAAAAATATTGTAATTAATGCATTACATTTTCATTCTCTGGTGCACTGTTATTTACTTTCGAATCTGCTGCACTATTAACGCTGAATACTGACCTGAGAGTATGTTGTCCCATATATTTTCTAACAAAACTAATGCAGTTTTTAAAAGAATCTGTAACATTTAAGCGCCCATGTCATAGAAAACTGAAATTCTCATTCTCAGAGAGTTCTCATTAAATACTGTTCAAATAATTTAATTAACCTCTCATTCGGTTCAAATATGGGAACAAAAAACACCCCAAATGTGGCAAAACATCCCTTTTTGGGTTTAAATATGTTTGTGATATCACAAAATCACAGTACTATACAAAAGTATAGTAACAAGTTTTTACAATTAGTCCACTTAACTATCTTAAATTAATTTAATTTAATGAAGTATTAATCAGTCAGACCAGGCATTGACGATAACGACAAGTAATGTCGACCTTGTCTCTGGAGGAGAAGTCTGGAGACCTGAACAAACTGTCATACATTTAATCATGACAAAATAGTTTGGACAAAATCAAACAAAATACATGTTTTCTTTTACTTTCTGATAAAAATGGGATTTTGCTGCAAAAGTTAGTGTACAATTAAGTCATTTGCTGAGTTTATAATATTGGAATAAATACAACCTGAAATAAATCCTGTCATAACTTTTGCAAAGATTGTGTTCCATTTCTTTTATATGAAATTAAATAATTATATATTGAAATGTGTAGAATCGTGTTTAAGGTAAAGGATGCATATTTTCGTAAAAATGTCAGAGGCAGAAATCTATATTTGTATTACATTTTAATGTTTTTGTGAATTAATAAATAATTCCTAATCTGTTTTGAACATATTGCATAGTCTAAGACTTTTGCATTTTATAATGTATCAGCTTATTCAGTCCACAGACTTTTAGAACTGTCCAATCACAAGTTTTAAGGAGTGTTGTTTTCTGTGTTGTTTTTTTTAAGGCTCAGTACAGGGCAGCCAATCAGGAAAGAATTCATTTACATAAATCAGTCTTGAAGGCACAGTATCAAAAACAGCCTGGGGTGTTAAGAAGTTGAGAAATGGGCATGTAAAAATGAATGCTGTCTGTTTTGGTTTATAAAAGCAATAAAAGTTGAGACAATTGTAAGTTATAGGCCATTTAAACGTATAGGGGAAGAACCACTCAATTACAAAGTGAAGATTCACATCATGACCCTCAACAGTAAAACTTCAGAGAGAGAAAAATGCACCAGTCAGCCAAATTCAATCCATCTGAACAGGCCGTAGTGACCTCAGGAGGGTCCAGCACCTGGTGATCATTATTCCTCTGTATTCAAATCAATTCTGCAATTAAACGCTGTGGTTTCTTTCCCGAAGTCAGTCAATCGTTCATTGAGTTGCCTCAAGTCAATCAACTGCAATTGATCCGCAGTGTCACAGCAGTTTTGCAATGTTCAACCATTCAGTTCTGCAGCAGAGCGGGGGACTCACACATTTACAGGATTAATGCAATCATTACCCCCTATCATCATCACTCATCACTCGCTCTGTCCTTGTGTTGCACCGTGATCCTGGAGGAACAATGTTTTCACCACAGCAAAAGTTAAAGTGGTGGGAACACACAGTGTGAAATTCTTTCTCTGGATTTAAACCATTCAAAAAGTGAAGCTATGGGCAGCCAGGAATACAGTGCCTGGGGACAGTACCTTGTGTGGGGACGGTACCTTGTTTAAGGGTACCTCAGTGATGCCGATAGCAGTACTTCTCATCACAGGGGCCTCTCCCTAACCACTAGGCCACCAGCTGCCCCGTCTGTGTGTACATGGTTGAAATTACCTGACTTGACAACTTTTTATTTAGCTCAGACAGGGATTAAGTCCTTGACTATATTTCTTGTTTAATTGAAAATCTCCATTCAGAATACAGAGCAGTCCTTGATTTATTTAAGGTTTAATCTGAGAATCCACTCCTAAGGCAGAGCTATAGAAATAGACAAAAAATATTCATAGCCCTCCAAACCACCTCACAGGATACAGAATCTTTTAAATGGCCAATTTCATGGATAAACTCATTTTAATTGCAGAAAGGTTTTGATGTGGTACTTCACCAATTTTTAAAGTTCTGAAACATACTGCTGACTCCTCAGTCCCAAAGTATTGAGGCTGAAATAATATACTGAGATTATACTTCCCAACAGTATCTTTTCACCTCAGTATACTGACTAAAAACTGATTAACAAATGATTGGTAAGTGGTAACAGACAACCAAAGAAAGCTTATAAAGTCTTTCTAAAGTTTCATAGCTTAAATGTTCTTATAATTGATCATTTATTTTAGAATGTTTTAAAGGCTGTGCATGATTTGTTACTTTCCGTTTCATAGTTGTTTTACCTTATTTAAACCCCGCTGATTACTGGATTTACGAGCAAAATAATTATGGGCCTGCCTCTGAAATGAATAGGAGCCAAGGACAAGGCCAAGTTTATTCTTCACCTTTTAACATTGCTTTATTTTTGATAAATATTGTAGCACAGTCTGCACGGATGGATTTAATTAAGTTCTGACCTCCCATAGATGGCAGCGAGGTATCCAGCCCCCAGAGAGCCCAGCAGCCCCCCAATGCAGAATATGGACACAATAAGGGACCAGATGAGGGACAGCTCCCAGGCCTCCAGAGAGTGACCATAGCGCTGGGCACACGTCCGGTTCACCAGCTCTTTAATGTACTTTTACACATGAGAACAAAGTTAGACCACCATAAACTGTTCATTCTTTATTCTACAGTCAGAGGCACAAGTTCATGCAAAAAAAAGGAAACATACCTTTTTTTCCTGATCTGATCATTTGAAACAGACAAGAAAATATTTATTGATGCTACATAAAAACCAAACTATGAGAACAATTGTATTGTTTTCTTCAGCATTTCACACAATAAGTATACAGTCAGTGTTCTAGACAGACATCCATAAAATGCTCGTACATCGACCAGCAAACCAGGACACTGCACTTCACTGCCCAGATTCCCCTGTTCTGTTCCATTTTGCACACTATGCACATCTTGCTTCTGTTTGTTACATTTGATAAACTGGTTTAATTTAGTCTTTATATATAAAGACAATGTCTTTATTGCAGTGGTCGACTAAGGGATTATTTTCACTACATGTTGTACTTGTAGAAACATGTATGTGACAATCTAGAAAAAGTGTATTGTGATGTACAGTGACATGATATATTATGAGAATAAATATCATACTGCCCACCCTCAGATCACACATTTATTTCAAAATATAATGGAGCTTCAGCCTGACCTGATCAGAGAAGAGCGAGTTATAGGTGATTTCTGGGATTGGATCATGGTGGGTTTGATACTACACATCACAGAATTCTGCAGGATAATTTAAAGAGCTCATTTTCAGTTTGATAAATGGGTTCAACCTTATTTAACCAGAAGACCTCATAAATGTCCCCACACAGGTATATTCAGGCTACTGTGCGTGGAGTCCCTCAGGGTTGTGTATTAAGACCCTTCTTCTTTTTGTTGCAAATGAATGACTTTAAAAATATATTGAATGAAGGAAAAAAATTGTACTAAGCTTTAAAAAAGTGCTGACCAGGGTGTCTCAAAGGAAAAAATCCTATTATTTAAGAAAAATTAAGGCTTCTTTGAGGGGTTTGAGAGGTTGGTTAAAGGAAGGTTCAAGAATTCTTCAGGTCAGGACCCAAATTTTGACTACACGAGTTAGATAACTAGTAGTCAGAAAAAGCTAAGACCTCTGAAGAGTTACATAAACCTTGTCAAAACATAAAATCTCTTAATTACTAATTATTTTAACTATAAATTTGTTTTGTGCTATAGCGCCTCACTTAAATCAGCTGTCTTCCAGTAACTCTTATTACAGCTGTTAAGCTGCAACACCAGAAAACGGTTGCATGATAATAATAATTTTAAAAAAATCATAGGCATATGTACATACATACTCTTTACTCTGTGTAATACCCAGAAATTTAAACACTCACAACAGATGGTGAGGTGAGGACAGAGATATTGAAGCCGTACTGGAACGTTCCACCGATGCCTGTGATTAAAACAACTGCCACAAGCACTGGCCTCTTTAACTGAATACAAAGAACACACACTCAGTCACTGATGTTATTCTGCAGAAGACAAAACTTTTTTCATTTGTAAAAGAAGAAACTTTCCATGTTAAGATTTGATGCAAGAAAATTATTTTGAATCTTATATATCACATGAATCAAAACATTTTGACTCAAGGTTGTTTATGAAATGTGTCCTTGCACCTTCTGACATGTAGCCTGCACTGCAAAGAGATGTAATTTATAAAACATAGGCATGCATTAGATGTTTCTTGGCCTCTTGCAAAATAGTTTACACAGTTCAGTTCTACACAACTTGCATAAAAAGCCAAGGTCTCTGAGTTATTCACCAGTCTGTATGTAAACAAATAAGCAAGAAAACACATAAATTGCCTTGAGGATGTTCTAACTCACCAATAACGTGAGGGCATGGGTCATGACTCCAGTCAGTTGTACTGCAGCCTTGTGTCTGGTTGTCTTTTGTAAGCAGCCAGATCACACAGCAAGCCTCTGAATATCTAACAGGCTGTGTTGAACTATAACTTCTTGAGAAACGCTTGAACTTTAAGTGAGACAATAGGTAACTTCGAGGAACGCGCACATGTTTTCATCCCCTTGTGTGATTGCAAAAGGAAGTATCTAAACTAGCAGAAAATAACAAGATCATGACTTCTTTAATAATCCCCCAAACAGTAGAGAATGTCATCATTACTTTATTGCCAGAGACAAAATATCTAACAACTCATAGATTTGGAGATCACAAAGAGTCACAAATATTCACAAAAATATATTTACAAAAGTTACAAGTAAGGGTGAACAGATCCAATACTCAACATCAGTCCAAAAAGGGGCAAATGATGAAAAAAATAATGAAAAAAAGCCTAAATGCTCATGAAAAACACTGAACTCTGATTTAAAGGCCGTTAAGAGAGAAACACAGACGAGGACATGAGTAACACAGCAGGGCTGTGTTCCAAACGGCTCCCTGCTCCCAAAATAGTGCATTTAAAATACAGACTTCTGCACACAAACAGTATAAAACGTTTTTAACAACGAGCCACTGTAGTTTCAGCCATGTGTTCATAACTCCATAATAGAGTTTTGTTGCTGTTAACTGGTTAAAACACAGGTGTTAAACTGGGTTCTTTCAGGAATTCAGATTGACACTCAGGGGTTAACAGAACAAATACTGACCCTTTTCTCTGATTTCTCTCTTTTACACAGTACTGTAAATCAACAGCAGTGGCTACTAACAAAACAAGTGAATTCTGAAGCCTGAAGTTTCAGTTATACACGGATTAACTTTATGTGAGCGGCTGTAAATCAAAATTTGCATGAGAAACTTTTCAGCAAGTGGAGTTTTAGTGCTTTAGATTTTCATGTTTTTGACAGTAGCAATTGAAACAATTCAGGAGGTCAATTAAAAATGTAACAACATTTAAGTACATTAAGTATATAAATGTTTAAATACTTTAATTATTTTAACTTTTAAGTACTAAAAGTAAATATCATTTGGCCTATAAATTCAAATCTTTAGGATTTTCACGTAATATTCAAGTATTTTGTGCAAGTTATTTTACGGCCGAAACATGTGCCAGCTTTCTTATGTAAAAACTTAAGGCCAGAATTCAGATATTTCAGAGTCAAAAAGATCCCAGCACCCCAGACTGAGTCTGGAGAAGCTTATAGCAGCACATAGCGGGTCAGGCCGCCTCCTCTGAGCTCCTTTAGGCGCTGGCAGTGCCTCAGCATATTCAGCATGCCAACAAAGCGCTTATCCACCTTCAGCTGGGCCAGATCGCGCAGGTCCTCCTCCACCACAAAATACTGACCTGAGGGAGAGAAGAGGGGGGAGGAAAAATAGACAAAGATGGAGAGAGGAAGAGAGTAGAGAAAGAGAGTGAGGGAGGATGAGAAACACTGCATGATGGATCACCCTTCACTGCCCGTAACAGCTTGTTAAGACAGTGGGAGACAGGATAAATGACCTTTGTTAGGAGAGCAATTACACTCGTTCATGCGTCTACGACTTTTTGGAGCAAGTGGCCCAAGTTTTCTTTGTAAAAACCCGCTGCCCTGGATAATTATGGTCAAAGAGGCCTACATTTGATTTACAGTCAGGGAACAGAACAAGTGTGAAAGTGCTGTTCATCTCAGATAAGCTAATAATAAATATACCACAATGTTACATGTAAAAAATATTTATCATCAATAAACCATGTAGTAAAATGACCATAGACCAAATAAGATTGGTGTTAAAATACATTTATGGACTGTCAGCCACCAAGTTCTTCCAGCAAGCTAAAGGTCCAAAGAGTGGGCTAAAAAATGATAAAATGATGAAATAATAACCACTATTTGTGTTACTAATCAACTACTTATCAGTAAGTGACTTATTTTTGCATTTCTACATATACACATTATATGAAATACACTATGCTATATAAATAAAGAGTATATCTGCAGTTTTTATTTGACTGTATTTAGGCTCTATAAATCCTCCCCCTGTCACACATCTACACAACAATATGTGCAATATCTTATAGTCTATCTGTAATAGTCTTCCATGTGCATTTTATTTGGGTGCCAAATCACGTTTAGAAATTATTAGAAATATATATGTACTGTAGTTTTACCAGATTAAATATTAATGATCTACTATGGATTTCTAATATTGCCTTATTTTTATCTATAGTATTACTACCTAGCATTTGTATGTTATATTATAGTGTATTTTATATTGAGTATTTTAAAAAGATTTTCTCACTGGATTTTTTTTTATTACACTTTATATTTAATATAGTTTTTTCCAGAGGAAATCAATTACATGATTCTGAATAAGAATCAAAGTGGTACCTCTCTCACTGGTATTCGCTCAACCTCAAATAAAGGTACAGATATGTGTAAGAGGAGTAACATCAGAAATAACGGTTAAGTGAGTAATGACTAATGGGAAAAAACTGATGACAACGCCTTCCGACAGAACGCATGAATATAACAGAAAGCTTAGTCTTACTAAACCATCATTAGTTCTTCTGACACCTTTGTAGCTTTGAGTGATGTGAGCTTAATTGATGACATCACTAGAGCATCCAACGGCAGCAGTCCTCAATGTTTGCTTATTTGATGTTTACTAATAGTGACAGAAAACTGGGGAAAAATATGATAAAGTACTAAATATGTGCCCCCTTTTTACAATAATAATATACATGGTGCAATACTAGACCCTCTGGAGGGTTTACATCCAAGTTACAGGTTCACACTATATGGTCACATTTTTTGTTACACTATGGTATTCACTATTTATTGTATTGATTCTGTTATAACTTGATCTGTGTTGAATGTTGCACTGTGGTTCATGGAAAACGTCTCACACACTATGTACAAGTTCAAAGCTGCAATTGACAAAGTACATTTGAACCTTTAAGCTTTTGAGGCTCTACAGTTGTAATGCAGGGATCCAGCAAAGTTACTTTGACTGGCCCACTGGTTAACCTATTAATAATGTACATCTGAGTTAACAGTCTGGCTTCATTGTCTCCTGCAATGTATTGTGTGTTTCTATTAGGCTCAGCTCCAGACTTTGAGTTTGAGAAAGTCACTCCTTAAAATAAGCTTTTAGGTTATTATTGTTCACCTTTAGTGTCTTTGGATTCCTGGTCTTTAAAGCGCTGATGGAGTTTCCGTGTGTTGTTGTTCATGGTCTTAACCGGTTGGTGGAGGATTTTGTATTTTCCAGTCACAGCTGCATTGATCCCTTTCACAGCAGCGTTCACTTGGTCATATGTCACTCGTCCTTTCATGTATCTGAGAGGAAATATGTACAGTCTTTTATATACGAGGCCAATCAAAAAGTTGCGGCCCAAACAACAATTAATCAAACTGATTAGACAGCAAGAAGCCGAAGAAATAGGAGAGAACATTTTAAAAAGACAGGACAGAGGCATATTTGGGGCACAGAAGCTGAAAAAACATTGTTCAAAAGAAGAGTATGCATTTGTTCCCAAAAGGTATTTTTACACATCTAATTGGCTTACCAAAGACATTAGATGGTAAAGCAGCACTGTGAGCTAGAGGTGGGCAGTATGAAAATGTTTAATGTTAGACAAAGTTCACTGGGAGGCCATGTTTATTGGATATAGCTCTAATTAAAGCACTGGACCTGTGAGGCTAATGTAGCTAATAAGTAACATAAGTTATATCCCCATCAGTTAGCTCATTGCAAGCCCAAATCATCTCAAACCATTGTTCCAAAGCACATCCAATGGTTAAATGATCTATAAAATACCTGCTTATGAGGTTTCTGACATTAAGATCCTTAAAATCAGAAACAGCAGTGAGCTAACATTTGTCCATTTTTATTTATAATGAAGTAAGTAGCCATATAAGCAGGTCTACATAGGATTTAGGACCTGCGGGATACTTTGGAAGACTTGTATTTTGTTCCTATTGGGTTAGACAGCACAGGTGCAACTCACTGTGGGATAATGTCGAACTCTTGCACAGTGATGAACTCCATCTCTTTGATCATGGCACGTGAGGTTTTCCTGGGCAGCTGCTGCTCCTGAAGGACCGCCTGCACATCTGCAGGCTTGCTGGAGGGCCCCAGCTGTCCTGACCTGAAGGGGCAGGGAGACAGACAGCTTCAGAAAGACAGAGATAATGTAATGCAGGCTACACAATATGGAAAAAACTACTAGTATTATAAGTGCACATATATTACCAGTGCAATACGCATAACATGGAAACCATGGATTATTTTAGTTATTTTTCACATTTTATGTTCCTGTTGTATTATAAACATACGAATGACTATTTAGTCCATAGAAAAGGTGATGAGTTACTGTTTGTGCATCTGTTAATGAGGATTGGAAGAGGTTGGAGAATTAACATGAAAAGAAAAGAAAGTGTCCTGCTTTAGGTACCTAAATCCGCAAAACATCATTAGACTTCATTTATTAATGCACAAAAATATCAATCACCTGACTGGTCTGGTTGGATTACATTAATACCTTGACTTATCTACCCACAGAAACTAGAAGTGTCCTGATCTAATAATCAGTGTCAGTTCTGTTTCGATATGGGCCAGAATCACTGGATCAGATATCAGAAAAAGCCAGAATGACCATGTAAATACTGAACTAAATTGAACAAGTAAAGGGCCATTCAGTTGAGGGCATAAAGTGAGAAGCAGGGCTGCGTCACAAACGCCTCCCTGTTTCCTACAAAGTTCACTTAAAATACAGACTCCCGCACAAAAACAGTGTAAAACATGACTAGTAAATAGCCGCTGGAGTTTCAGCCCTGTGTGCAAAACTCTATAACGGACACACTGGGGAATATATATGGTTACAGATACTGTTTTATGATTAAGCCAGCACCCCCTAGAACAAAGAAGGGAGCCATTTCAGACTAAAATTGCAACCAGAGATATGTTTTTAGCAGCTAAGTTATTGAAGAGAGTGAATAACTACAGCATCAGCCTGGTTACATATTAGCACATACTTGAAGTTGCAGTAAAGATATCATTCCACCCCCGACAGAAACCCATCTGGAATATGGTTGGGATTAGTCAGGGGGGCTCCAATTCATAAAGCAGCCTACTGTGATACCAATGGACTCTGTAGCCTTTGTTCCACTGTGACAATATGGCCCAGACATGCTTCAAACAAATGAATTTCAGTTTCAGATTGCGGGGAGCAGGTTTTACATACAAAGTTGCCTTCTCAGAAAGTCAGTTAACATAGACGAGCGACAAGGCAGGAATTAGAGCCTTTGATCTTAGCGTATGGAGCATGCAAGTTTTATTCATTACAGAGAAAGCGTCCCAGATACAGACATCACAGCTGAAAGTGTGACAGTTGGTATAATGCCTTTGAATCCAAAGGATGCACCAGACTGCTGCTGTTCTCTGTGCCACCTCAAACGATTCTTTCTTTGTAAGGGCTTTGACTCCTTATCAAACCCCTTACAAAGAAGGGCAAAACTGTAAACACATACTGGTGCCGCTTTCCAGGATCTGCAGGAAAACCTAGAGTTCCTAAAGGAACCACGAAGCCAAACAATACAAAGTTCAATAAAACTGACAACACCAGGTTTTATTGCTAGCCATATTAGCACTACCCATTTAAACCCTTGGAGTTATTCTACACAGTTTATGATTTTGCTATACCGTCATTAGAGGAAGTTTAAAAGCCCCTAAGTCAAATTACAAACTTTGTCAAAATGAGACCAAACCCTCAATTAAAAATGTGTTATTTTCTGCCAAATTTTAGTTCAGAATTAATTTGTTGAGTTTAACAGCACTGTTCCACATGTCTACAGGAAACATACTGTAGCTAAACTTTTCTTCAATGGTACAGAACTTGCAGAAGGCTTTGTTTTCCATTGTATCTTAGCAGTAAACATGTTTCTGACGCATCAGCAGTGTAATTCTTCCAAACAGTTTATGGCCAATCATCGTCCCAAAACTCCAGAGTCAAACCAGCAGAACATTTTTCTATCAGAGCTGCTATTGTTAGTGTGATCTTTTATTATTTGTAGTAATGTTTGAGGGTTTTTTTCAGCAATGTTTGGCTGTGTGATGAAAGCCTATGGTTAAAATGATATGTCGAATAATTCAATTACAAAAACTGTTCGAGGTAAAGAATGGTGTGTTTATTTTGCTCTCAATGGAAATGGCAGAAAATGAAGATCTCTGAATGTATCTAAAATGTGGGACCATTTTACACTGCGTGAAGTGGACAACGTAGTGCAATGTATACACTGTAAAATGGACCTAGCCCACCACAACAGTACATTGTCAATGCTGCAGCACCTGAACAAAAATTATCCTCACGAGAACTGTACTTCTCAAAGGGGATTGGAGCCTCTACAAGGTCCACATTTTTACGATTGCTAACCGATATGGATGCTTGTTAGAACGTACAGTATCAGCATATAAATTTACTTTTGGAAGTGTTTATAGCATTTGTTGTACAAATGTATCCCTCCCAGTACGTCACGGTGCATGGACAGCTTCATCCAGACAGGTCCCTCATGCACTGTGGAAAAAGCTGCACTCACAGATATGCACCCACTCTCCATGGTGAACACAGGATTTAAGAATATGATTAAAGCTTTCAATCCCTTAAACACTATTCCCTCAGGAACACACTTCACAAACATGATAGAACAAGTACTCAGAATTTTAAGAATGTCCTTAAGGACACAGACTGTGTTGCACTAACAACAGACATTTGAACAAGTGTGGCCACAGAGGCCTAACTGGGGGCCATTTTCCATTTTTTGGGAGATGATTGAGAAATTAAGTCCGTCTGCCTCACTACAATGCCTCTAGAGGAGAGTCATACACTACTAAATTTCACCTTTTGAAAATGTGAAGTTGTCTATGACAGTGGGGCCACTGCTAGAATTCTGAAAGAGAGACACGGATGGGCCTCTGTTAGATGTGCAAGGCGCGCACTGCATTTAGTTGTGCAGAACACGCTGAAAAATAACAAAACCATCTTGAGTTGTGTGGTCCCCGAGATGCCTTGTGGAGCACTTTAAAAAGAGTGAACTGGCCTGCGCTTAAAGAAAATCAGCAGCAAATTTGAGTGCAACAGCACATGTTGGTAGAGAATGTGAGTACCAATGTGAACAGTACACTTCATATGCTATCTACGCTCTTCAAAAGAGATGACCTGTGACTGCAGCTATTTCCGATCCTGCAGGCAACCCAAAGCATCACTATTTGGATCTGAAATCGGAGCAGTGGAACATGACTGAAGAGCTGTCTCAGATCCTTGAACCTTTCGATGAGGCTACAGTGTTCCTGAGTGTGGAACAACATCTGACCCTATCTGCACTTCCTCAGTTGGTACAGACCCTCAAGAAATCCACCCTGAGTTCAGCTTTTGAAAATGCACCAGTGAGGGCATTTCAGGGCCTTGCAGCTGAATAGATTACAGACAGATGGGAATACCTCTTTGTATTTAAACATGAGACCCTAACACTGCCCACTTTGCTGCTGCCAAGGACCCCCAGTTCAAATAATGGTACTAACTGTCAAAAGGCAAGAAAGACGGTTCAACGAAAGGGGGAAAAGAATCCAACATCAACATAGAAGACGATCACCCAAGCCAAGGGATCACCTCTCAATGTTCTCAGAACATCATCAAACTTCAACAGCAGTGATAAAGTGGATGAGGATGAGAAGCATAGTCAAGAGGTGTAGAGGGAAGTCTTACAATGTGTTGGTGAGCATCCTCTCTCCAAAAGAGTGGATCCACTGCATGGTCACATTACCTCAAAGCGTAGGGCAAGCCTTACGTCATGTCAATATGCTGACCTTTTTGCATTGTAACCAACACTTGCTCTTTTAAATGCTTGCACATTTATTGCACACAAATGCACTAAGACAAATTCTCTCTCTCTCCCTCTCATGCATTACCCTAAGAGAAGCACTCACTATCTTGCTCATACATTGCACAAAAACATACATTCTATTCTATATACCTCATCTGGATAAAGTTGAAAACTTAACTGTTTAAGTTGGATTATCAGTAATACATGAATTGTATATTTTTTAAAGTATTTTATCCTTTAATGAGTTACAGCAATTAAAGAAAATCACAGAAGAAATGTTTGAAGGCATAGACACACAAACATAGGAATCTGGGAAAGTTGACAAAAATAAAGGCTGTGATCTTACCGAACTGCTGGCTGATCCCTGCGGGGCATGTGGGGCGGGATATTCTCTTTTAGGTGCTGCGCATCCTGAACATCGTCCTGGAAAAACTCATCCATTTCCTGCAGTGAAGAAAGCAAACACAGTGAAAACAAGAATGGCATAGGTCTAAAGGCCAGGCATTGTACAGTTTTGAAATTCCACATGTTCTCATATCTGTAATACTGTTCGTAAATGATCATTTCAGAATCTGAAAACTATACTGATCACAGAGGAAACTGCATATATTACGACTGCACAAACAAACACAAAGACAAGAACAACATTAAATACAAAGTCTACGATACATTTAAAAGAACAATCTGCAGAAAATACTCTTTTTGGAATACATCAGGCTATACATAAAAATGCTGGGGAATATATAATATAGATAAAATACAGGTAAATAATTTCACTTGTGAATATGAGTTATTATCTCTGCCAAACCTGTAATAGCACATCATCCAATATAATAGACAGAAGTCGATCAGAAATTTAACATCTGTAGTGCACATAATGGTAATGCTTTAAACTTAAGAAATTACATGACTGAATAGGAGTTTTTTGCACAGCTTATGTATATGTATGTGTGATGGGGAGGGTGTGTTGGTGTGTTACAGAAGGGTGTTATAGGGTCTGATGGGTGTGAATGACAGGGGGGTGTTATAGAGCCTTAAACGTGGGTATAAGGGGCCAAAGTTATAGTCTGATGGGTGGGTGTCAGGGTGAGAATTTACAGAGTCTAATGTGTGGGTGTGTTTTAGAGGAGATGTTATAGAATCTGATGGGTTTGTGTGTGACAGGGGAGGAGCCGTCACTGTCTGGCAGAACACAACATTGTGGACAGTACAGGGTTATCAAACCTTCAATTGCTTTAGCAGGTCTCTCTGTTCAACCACGTATTTCTCAAACCGATCCAGAAGGCCACTGATGGCATTGACGTCCTGTTCAATTTTAACTAGAAAAGCCTGCTTGTCTGGATCTTTGGCTGGGAAAATAGAAGACAAAACGATTCAGTTCATATCGCAATTTATTTGCAGTGAAGGAGAGGAAGATTTCTGTGGCGCCATTTTGTTTGGAGACACCTTATCTTTACCACAAATTTATAAACAAATATTCACATAAATACTGCTACCTTTCCATTCATACTGAGCACAAGGCTTTGGTGAACAGCACGAGAAGTTGAGTTG
This sequence comes from Rhabdalestes septentrionalis, assembly GCA_037832545.1. NCBI lineage: Eukaryota > Metazoa > Chordata > Actinopteri > Characiformes > Alestidae > Rhabdalestes > Rhabdalestes septentrionalis. The sequence continues at coordinate 14,693 of JBBMFX010327803.1, forward strand.
GAGGAGTCGACTCGTCTCTTTCGGTTCACCGCTCCGTTTAAACAAAAGAAACTCTCCGCCCAGCTGCCCGGAGCCACAAATCTCACTCTAAACCAGCGGCGGAGCTAGAATTTTTTACAGGGGGTGGCCAGGGGGTGGCCACTGCTATTTCAGTGGGGTCACACAGAATAGAAACAGTCTGAAAGCCAACAGCATCAGGAACTGCTGGTAGCAAATAAAAAAAAAACACCCCTCTGGCTCCGCCACTGCTTAAAACTAAATAAAAGTAATTAGAGAGACTCCAGTGCAGTTTTATCACAACCCAGCCAGCTTAAAGACACTTTTATGCCCAGTATCATAACTTGTACTCACAGCGAATCAATTCAGCAAACAAAGGGTCAGTCAGTGCTCCGTATGTTAGTAAACTTCTTGTAGACGGGCTCTTTGAAACCCTTAGACCCTCAGCAATTGGTTAAATAAAATAAATTGATGTGACAATCCTCCTATTATGGTAAAAAACGTATGTTTCTGGGCGGGAACGAGTTGGAAAGGGTGTGTCTGTGTCGTATTTCGTTACAGCCCTAATAAATGTGTGTGTGTGTGTGTGTGTGTATGTATATATATTTTATATAAAATTGCAAGCTTACACATAACAATTAGTAAACAGCTTCACACCTACTGCTCGGAGCTCTAAAAGCCTCCTGACGAATGAAATCTTGTCATCTATATGCTTGGTCACCTCTTCCAGCTCACAGTGGCTCATTTTTCTGAAAAGATAGTTTTAAAAGTCAGCACAGTGCATCTTCATTAACAGTTCAAGACCTTATGATGGACAAAATAACCTTTAGGCAAAAAAGGCAAACCATGTTCATAAGAGGACAATTCAAACACTAATTAAAATAAAAGCGCTAAAAGAACAGAAGGAAGTTATAAATTTAGGTTTAATTTTAAGTCAATCCCCTATTTTTTTCTCCCCTTATGTTTCTCTGTGTCGTGTGTTCTGTTCTATGTTGCGCCTGTACAATATTAATCCGTTCCTTGTTTATCTTCTGCCAGTAAAACTGTCTGGAATAATTAAAAGGCTCAGTTGATTGATATTGTTCACTTAAAGGGGAATTCTGACCCATCTGAAAATTTACTGCATAATATAATAATTTAAGAGCATTTCAGAGTGTTCCATTCTGGGAAAACCCACAATGTGTTTACAGTGTTTACATTGGTGGTAAATGGAACCAGATGGGTTATGAATATGCTGCCTGAGACTTTGGTTTACCATATTTTTGTGTTCCTTTTTCATTTTTACAACAATTTCTGAATAAAACCCATCTTTTTCAATACATTTGTAGAGTTGTAAGGCAAAAAAGTCAAAAAGCCCTCCCCTAACACACACAAACACATAATATAAAAATCAAATCTGGACACTAAAGAAAACAGCAGTTATTTTTTTCCACAATGAACCATTTCATATCAAATGTTTCTGAATTAATTAAATTATCCCTTTAACTAATATGCATGTATATCAACATACAATTACAAAATCACAAATTACTTTTTATTTACATAATGATATAATAAACAGCCCTGTACACATGCTTTAAATATACACTGGCTTGTACTTCCAACAACGATCAGACTCAAGTACATTAGTCAGCTTTCAGTCTGTTATCGTTTTTTACTATCTGCGACCTTCGAATTCTCACTGTATCAAAAAAAAAAAAAACAGAGCACTGTAGGAAAAAATGAGGCCAAGAATGAGAGCTTCCAAATTTTCACTCCATAGATATTACTTAGGAAGAATGAGGATTTTCTGCACACTTTCTCTTTAAGCACAGCGTTAGACTGCAGGGACAGAACAAATAAGTTTAAAGCTTGTCCTAAGTTGATATGAAGATCTTTTTTAATTTTAAAATTAATATACAACTGTGCCACTGGGACACAGGCTGAAAGAGGACAGGAAGCATCTCAATAAAACATCACTCCCAGTCACTGAGGTGCTAATCAGTTGCCCTACAACCATACAACCCCGTTCAATAAATAAAACAAATACTTTTATTTTTCTTAGCATCTTTGGAAGCTTAAAACACCCTCCATCCTAACCACGTCAAGTCTATTGTAGTACTTACTCTACAATATCAAGACAAAACCTGCTCGTCTAGCTTTTTTTCTTGTTTTAATATGGACTATATTCTAGGTGTTGGAACTTTGCTGCAAGGATTTGACTGCATTCTGGATGGAGCTCTTTCACTCCACAGACTCCAAGCATTGGGCCTTAATCTGTCCAAGCCCAAGTCTGGTGCTGGGCAGGGTTATTTTAAACTCATGTCTGGCTACTCAAAACTGTCAGAACTTATTAGCTTTATTACAATGACAGCATTCACTTAAAGGGATAGTTCACCCAAAAATGAAAATGTGATGTTTATTTGCTTACCCCCAGGACATCAAAGATGTAGGTGACTTTGTTTCCTCAGCAGAACACAAACTAAGATTTTTAACTTTAGCCGTGGCAGTCTGGTAGTCATTTAATGGAAGTGGATGGGAGCCAAACCTTTCAAAGTAAAAAACTTTTTACAGACAAATCCAAATTACACCCTGTGGCTCGTGACGATACATTGATGTCTTAAGACGCATTGATGTCTTAAGACACAAACACCGGATTCTCTGTGTTCTGTGTAAACAACAAGTGTCATATACACGCAACAGATCACTTCCGGCCTTTGCGTATCCTATGCCAAAGCACGTACACAGGGAGCTCGAGACGGTTTGGACACGGTTGTCTATCAGAGGTAAAAAATGATATACATACTGTTCAGTTTCTCTCAAAAAACAATTGTTTCGTGTCTTAAGACATCAATGTATGGTCACGAGCCACAGGGTGTAATTTGGATTTGTCTGTGCATGTTTTTTTTTACTTTGAAAGGTTTGGCTCCCATCCACTTCCATTAAATGACTACCAGACTGCCACGGTTTAAGTTAAAAATCTTCGTTTGTGTTCTGCTGAGGAAACAAAGTCACCTACATCTTGGATGCCCTGGGGGTAAGCAAATAAACATCAAATTTTCATTTTTGGGTGAACCCTTTAACTCTGCCTTTTCTTATGTTTAAAATACAGTCTCTGTAATGAATCCCCTCAGACCTGAAACAGACAAACAGAAAGGATGAGATATATATAAAGACCAAGAAAAAAACCAAAGAGAGAAAGAAAAGTGAGACAAACATAGAAATAAGGGGGCAGAAAGAAAAGACAAAAAGGGAGAGTGTGAGATTTCCTACGTATTTTGCAGGTCAGTGTCACAGTTCAAAGAGTTGGCGAAAGGCAACATACATCCTAAGAGTAACGCTTCCTTCACTGAAAGTTACTGAAGTACAGACTGATGTTTAACCAGATATAATCTTTTGGCCTCAAATGTATATTTCACATACACTAATGGCAAATATGAACATGCAATGCAAAAGAGAGCTTTTTTTTTTTTTTTCAGATTTCCAGCTATTTTACCATAATCAACATCCTTATAAACACTCTGAAATATGGAGCTTCACTGAGGTGAAAATTAAATGTGTCTGTTTCATTCACCACCACTAAAGTCAGAGGCAGTAGGTTTCTCGACAATTAAGCATTTTACACCAAACCCAATCTAATCGACTTCAGGTTATATAAGCCTCGGACTAATGTGGGGATTTTAATAATTTGTATGGAATTGACCACTAAAATGGGTTCGGTGCAGATGAATGATTCCACCACATTAACATTTTCCACATAGTAGATATTCCACAATCATCTTCACAATCACCATTACCATCGTCGTCACCACAAGCCTCATCGTCATCATAGTCATTTTCAACTTTCCCACCATTATCGTCATTATCATCTCCATATCTCTTATCCTGGCCACCACCATAGCAGCATCATCATCATCACTAGGCATGGGCCAGTATAAGATTCTGACGGTATGGTAACCTTGGATAAAAATATCACAGTTTCATGGTATCGTAATTACTGCTCTACAATGTAGTATTTAAATGTATAGGTTAAAAAACAACTCTTTTTTTCCAACTGAACACAGTATATTTTATTTTAGGAAACATATAGAACATTTTGTAACA